>CAVMGG010000257.1:0-48479 GCA_963680895.1 Fragum sueziense
GTCGGTCGGTCGGTCGGTCGGTCGGTCGGTCGGTCAGTCAGTCAGTCAGTCCAGTCAGTCAGTCAGTCAGTCAGTCAGTCAGTCAGTCAGTCAGTCAGTCAGTCAGTTAGTCAGTCAGGTCAGTCAGTCAGTTAGTCAGTTAGTCAGCTACTCAGTCAGTCAGTCAGTCAGTCAGTCAGTCAGTCAGTCAGTCAGTCAGGTCAGTCAGTCAGTCAGTCAGTCAGTCAGTCAGTCAGTCAGTCAGTCAGTCAGTCAGTCAGTCAGTCAGTCAGTCAGTCAGTCAGTCAGTCAGTCAGTCAGTCAGTCTGCCAGTAGGTCAGCCAGTCAGTCAGTAGGTCATTCTGTCAGTCTGTGGGTCAGCCAGTCCGTCATTAGGTCATTCAGCAGTCATAAGGTCAGTCAGTCAGTCAGTCAGTCAGCTAGTCAGTCAGCTAGTCAGCTAGTTAGTCAGCTAGTCACTCAGTCTGTCAGACAGCTAGTCACTCAGTAGGTTGGTCAGTCAGTCGGTCTTACCGTCGGTCGGTCAGTCAGTCACTCAGTCTGTCAGACAGCTAGTCACTCAGTCTGTCAGACATCTACTCACTCAGTCAGTCAGTATGTCAGCCAGTCAGTCAGTCAGTAAATCAGTCAGTCAGTCACAGTCAGTGAGTCAGTCCACAGTAAGTGAGTCAGTCACAGTCAGTGAGTCAGTCAGTGAGTCAGTCACAGTCAGTGAGTCAGTCTGTGAGTCAGTCAGTCATTCAGTCAGTAGGTCAGTCAGTCTGTCTCTCAGTCAGTAGGTCAGTCTGTCAGTAGGTCTTTCAGTAGGTCAGTCATTTGGTCGATCGATCAGTCAGTCAGTTAGTCAGTCTGCCAGTAGGTCAGCCAGTCAGTCAGTAGGTCATTCTGTCAGTCAGTGGGTCAGCCAGTCCGTCATTAGGTCATTCAGCAGTCACTAGGTCAGCCAATCTGTAAGTCAGTCAGTTAGTTGGTCAGTCAGCTAATCACTCAGACTGTAAGACAGCTAGTCACTCAGTCTGTCAGGACAGCTAGTCACCCAGTCAGTCAGTCAGACAGCTAGTCACTCAGTCTGTCAGACAGCTAGTCACTCAGTCAGTCAGTAGGTCAGCCAGTCAGTCAGTCAGTAGGTCAACCAGTTAGCAGGTCAAGAGATCAGTCAGTCAGTCAGTAGATCAGCCAGTCAGTCAGTAGGTCAATTTGTCATTCAGTGGGTCAGTCAGTCTGTCTTTAGGTCATCAAGTCTGTCAGTCAGCCAGTCACTCAGTAGGTCAGTCAGTTGCTCAGCCTGTCATTCACTGAGCCAGTCAGTCAGTCACTGAGTCAGTCAGTCTGTCGGTGGGTGGGTCAGTCACTGAGTCAGTCAGTCTGTCGGTGGGTGGGTCGGTCTGTGGGTGGGTCGGTCTGTGGGTGGGTCTCGGTCGGTCGGTCGGTCGGTCGGTCGGTCGGTAGGTCGGTCGGTCGGTCGGTCGGGTCGGGTCGGGTCGGGTCGGGTCGGGTCGGGTCGGGTCGGGTCGGGTTGGGTCGGGTCGGGTCGGGTCGGGTCGGGTCGGTCGGTCGGTCGGTCGGTCGGTCGGTCGGTCGGTCGGTCGGTCGGTCGGTCGGTCGGTCGGTCGGTCAGTCAGTCAGTCAGTCAGTCAGTCAGTCAGTCAGTCAGTCAGTCAGTCAGTCAGTCAGTCAGTCAGTCAGTTAGTCAGTCAGTCAGTCAGTCAGTTAGTCAGTTAGTCAGCTACTCAGTCAGTCAGTCAGTCAGTCAGTCAGTCAGTCAGTCAGTCAGTCAGTCAGTCAGTCAGTCAGTCAGTCAGTCAGTCAGTCAGTCAGTCAGTCAGTCAGTCAGTCAGTCAGTCAGTCTGCCAGTAGGTCAGCCAGTCAGTCAGTAGGTCATTCTGTCAGTCTGTGGGTCAGCCAGTCCGTCATTAGGTCATTCAGCAGTCATAAGGTCAGTCAGTCAGTCAGTCAGTCAGTCAGCTAGTCAGTCAGCTAGTCAGCTAGTTAGTCAGCTAGTCACTCAGTCTGTCAGACAGCTAGTCACTCAGTAGGTTGGTCAGTCAGTCGGTCTTACCGTCGGTCGGTCAGTCAGTCACTCAGTCTGTCAGACAGCTAGTCACTCAGTCTGTCAGACATCTACTCACTCAGTCAGTCAGTATGTCAGCCAGTCAGTCAGTCAGTAAATCAGTCAGTCAGTCACAGTCAGTGAGTCAGTCACAGTAAGTAAGTCAGTCACAGTCAGTGAGTCAGTCAGTGAGTCAGTCACAGTCAGTGAGTCAGTCTGTGAGTCAGTCAGTCAGTCATTCAGTCAGTAGGTCAGTCAGTCTGTCTCTCAGTCAGTAGGTCAGTCTGTCAGTAGGTCTTTCAGTAGGTCAGTCATTTGGTCGATCGATCAGTCAGTCAGTTAGTCTGTCTGCCAGTAGGTCAGCAGTCAGTCAGTAGGTCATTCTGTCAGTCAGTGGGTCAGCCAGTCTGTCATTAGGTCATTCAGCAGTCACTAGGTCAGCCAATCTGTAAGTCAGTCAGTTAGTTGGTCAGTCAGCTAATCACTCAGACTGTAAGACAGCTAGTCACTCAGTCTGTCAGACAGCTAGTCACCCAGTCAGTCAGTCAGACAGCTAGTCACTCAGTCTGTCAGACAGCTAGTCACTCAGTCAGTCAGTAGGTCAGCCAGTCAGTCAGTCAGTAGGTCAACCAGTTAGCAGGTCAAGAGATCAGTCAGTCAGTCAGTAGATCAGCCAGTCAGTCAGTAGGTCAATTTGTCATTCAGTGGGTCAGTCAGTCTGTCTTTAGGTCATCAAGTCTGTCAGTCAGCCAGTCACTCAGTAGGTCAGTCAGTTGCTCAGCCTGTCATTCACTGAGCCAGTCAGTCAGTCACTGAGTCAGTCAGTCTGTCGGTTGGTGGGTCAGTCACTGAGTCAGTCAGTCTGTCGGTGGGTGGGTCGGTCTGTGGGTGGGTCGGTCTGTGGGTGGGTCAGTCGGTCGGTCGGTCGGTCGGTAGGTCGGTCGGTCGGTCGGTCGGGTCGGGTCGGGTCGGGTCGGGTGGGGTCGGGTCGGGTCGGGTCGAGTCGGGTCGGGTCGGGTCGGTCGGTCGGTCGGTCGGTCGGTCGGTCGGTCGGTCGGTCGGTCGGTCGGTCGGTCGGTCGGTCGGTCGGTCGGTCGGTCAGTCAGTCAGTCAGTCAGTCAGTCAGTCAGTCAGTCAGTCAGTCAGTCAGTCAGTTAGTCAGTCAGTCAGTCAGTTAGTCAGTTAGTCAGCTACTCAGTCAGTCAGTCAGTCAGTCAGTCAGTCAGTCAGTCAGTCAGTCAGTCAGTCAGTCAGTCAGTCAGTCAGTCAGTCAGTCAGTCAGGTCAGTCAGTCAGTCAGTCAGTCAGTCAGTCAGGCAGTCTGCCAGTAGGTCAGCCAGTCAGTCAGTAGGTCATTCTGTCAGTCTGTGGGTCAGCCAGTCCGTCATTAGGTCATTCAGCAGTCATAAGGTCAGTCAGTCAGTCAGTCAGTCAGTCAGCTAGTCAGTCAGCTAGTCAGGCTAGTTAGTCAGCTAGTCACTCAGTCTGTCAGACAGCTAGTCACTCAGTAGGTTGGTCAGTCAGTCGGTCTTACCGTCGGTCGGTCAGTCAGTCACTCAGTCTGTCAGACAGCTAGTCACTCAGTCTGTCAGACATCTACTCACTCAGTCAGTCAGTATGTCAGCCAGTCAGTCAGTCAGTAAATCAGTCAGTCAGTCACAGTCAGTGAGTCAGTCACAGTAAGTGAGTCAGTCACAGTCAGTGAGTCAGTCAGTGAGTCAGTCACAGTCAGTGAGTCAGTCTGTGAGTCAGTCAGTCATTCAGTCAGTAGGTCAGTCAGTCTGTCTCTCAGTCAGTAGGTCAGTCTGTCAGTAGGTCTTTCAGTAGGTCAGTCATTTGGTCGATCGATCAGTCAGTCAGTTAGTCAGTCTGCCAGTAGGTCAGCCAGTCAGTCAGTAGGTCATTCTGTCAGTCAGTGGGTCAGCCAGTCCGTCATTAGGTCATTCAGCAGTCACTAGGTCAGCCAATCTGTAAGTCAGTCAGTTAGTTGGTCAGTCAGCTAATCACTCAGACTGTAAGACAGCTAGGTCACTCAGTCTGTCAGACAGCTAGTCACCCAGTCAGTCAGTCAGACAGCTAGTCACTCAGTCTGTCAGACAGCTAGTCACTCAGTCAGTCAGTAGGTCAGCCAGTCAGTCAGTCAGTAGGTCAACCAGTTAGCAGGTCAAGAGATCAGTCAGTCAGTCAGTAGATCAGCCAGTCAGTCAGTAGGTCAATTTGTCATTCAGTGGGTCAGTCAGTCTGTCTTTAGGTCATCAAGTCTGTCAGTCAGCCAGTCACTCAGTAGGTCAGTCAGTTGCTCAGCCTGTCATTCACTGAGCCAGTCAGTCAGTCACTGAGTCAGTCAGTCTGTCGGTGGGTGGGTCAGTCACTGAGTCAGTCAGTCTGTCGGTGGGTGGGTCGGTCTGTGGGTGGGTCGGTCTGTGGGTGGGTCAGTCGGTCGGTCGGTCGGTCGGTCGGTCGGTCGGTAGGTCGGTCGGTCGGTCGGTCGGGTCGGGTCGGGTCGGGTCGGGTCGGGTCGGTCGGGTCGGGTTGGGTCGGGTCGGGTCGGGTCGGGTCGGGGTCGGGTCGGTCGGTCGGTCAGTCGGTCGGTCGGTCGGTCGGTCGGTCGGTCGGTCGGTCGGTCGGTCCAGTCAGTCAGTCAGTCAGTCAGTCAGTCAGTCAGTCAGTCAGTCAGTCAGTCAGTCAGGTCAGTCAGTCAGTCAGTTAGTCAGTCAGTCAGTCAGTCAGTTAGTCAGTTAGTCAGCTACTCAGTCAGTCAGTCAGTCAGTCAGTCAGTCAGTCAGTCAGTCAGTCAGTCAGTCAGTCAGTCAGTCAGTCAGTCAGTCAGTCAGTCAGTCAGTCAGTCAGTCTGCCAGTAGGTCAGCCAGTCAGTCAGTAGGTCATTCTGTCAGTCTGTGGGTCAGCCAGTCCGTCATTAGGTCATTCAGCAGTCATAAGGTCAGTCAGTCAGTCAGTCAGTCAGTCAGCTAGTCAGTCAGCTAGTCAGCTAGTTAGTCAGCTAGTCACTCAGTCTGTCAGACAGCTAGTCACTCAGTAGGTTGGTCAGTCAGTCGGTCTTACCGTCGGTCGGTCAGTCAGTCACTCAGTCTGTCAGACAGCTAGTCACTCAGTCTGTCAGACATCTACTCACTCAGTCAGTCAGTATGTCAGCCAGTCAGTCAGTCAGTAAATCAGTCAGTCAGTCACAGTCAGTGAGTCAGTCACAGTAAGTGAGTCAGTCACAGTCAGTGAGTCAGTCAGTGAGTCAGTCACAGTCAGTGAGTCAGTCTGTGAGTCAGTCAGTCATTCAGTCAGTAGGTCAGTCAGTCTGTCTCTCAGTCAGTAGGTCAGTCTGTCAGTAGGTCTTTCAGTAGGTCAGTCATTTGGTCGATCGATCAGTCAGTCAGTTAGTCAGTCTGCCAGTAGGTCAGCCAGTCAGTCAGTAGGTCATTCTGTCAGTCAGTGGGTCAGCCAGTCCGTCATTAGGTCATTCAGCAGTCACTAGGTCAGCCAATCTGTAAGTCAGTCAGTTAGTTGGTCAGTCAGCTAATCACTCAGACTGTAAGACAGCTAGTCACTCAGTCTGTCAGACAGCTAGTCACCCAGTCAGTCAGTCAGACAGCTAGTCACTCAGTCTGTCAGACAGCTAGTCACTCAGTCAGTCAGTAGGTCAGCCAGTCAGTCAGTCAGTAGGTCAACCAGTTAGCAGGTCAAGAGATCAGTCAGTCAGTCAGTAGATCAGCCAGTCAGTCAGTAGGTCAATTTGTCATTCAGTGGGTCAGTCAGTCTGTCTTTAGGTCATCAAGTCTGTCAGTCAGCCAGTCACTCAGTAGGTCAGTCAGTTGCTCAGCCTGTCATTCACTGAGCCAGTCAGTCAGTCACTGAGTCAGTCAGTCTGTCGGTGGGTGGGTCAGTCACTGAGTCAGTCAGTCTGTCGGTGGGTGGGTCGGTCTGTGGGTGGGTCGGTCTGTGGGTGGGTCAGTCGGTCGGTCGGTCGGTCGGTCGGTCGGTAGGTCGGTCGGTCGGTCGGTCGGGTCGGGTCGGGTCGGGTCGGGTCGGGACGGGTCGGGTCGGGTCGGGTTGGGTCGGGTCGGGTCGGGTCGGGTCGGGTCGGTCGGTCGGTCGGTCGGTCGGTCGGTCGGTCGGTCGGTCGGTCGGTCGGTCGGTCGGTCGGTCGGTCATTCAGTCAGTCAGTCAGTCAGTCAGTCAGTCAGTCAGTCAGTCAGTCAGTCAGTCAGTCAGTTAGTCAGTCAGTCAGTCAGTCAGTTAGTCAGTTAGTCAGCTACTCAGTCAGTCAGTCAGTCAGTCAGTCAGTCAGTCAGTCAGTCAGTCAGTCAGTCAGTCAGTCAGTCAGTCAGTCAGTCAGTCAGTCAGTCAGTCAGTCAGTCAGTCAGTCAGTCAGTCAGTCAGTCAGTCAGTCAGTCAGTCTGCCAGTAGGTCAGCCAGTCAGTCAGTAGGTCATTCTGTCAGTCTCTGGGTCAGCCAGTCCGTCATTAGGTCATTCAGCAGTCATAAGGTCAGTCAGTCAGTCAGTCAGTCAGTCAGCTAGTCAGTCAGCTAGTCAGCTAGTTAGTCAGCTAGTCACTCAGTCTGTCAGACAGCTAGTCACTCAGTAGGTTGGTCAGTCAGTCGGTCTTACCGTCGGTCGGTCAGTCAGTCACTCAGTCTGTCAGACAGCTAGTCACTCAGTCTGTCAGACATCTACTCACTCAGTCAGTCAGTATGTCAGCCAGTCAGTCAGTCAGTAAATCAGTCAGTCAGTCACAGTCAGTGAGTCAGTCACAGTAAGTGAGTCAGTCACAGTCAGTGAGTCAGTCAGTGAGTCAGTCACAGTCAGTGAGTCAGTCTGTGAGTCAGTCAGTCAGTCATTCAGTCAGTAGGTCAGTCAGTCTGTCTCTCAGTCAGTAGGTCAGTCTGTCAGTAGGTCTTTCAGTAGGTCAGTCATTTGGTCGATCGATCAGTCAGTCAGTTAGTCAGTCTGCCAGTAGGTCAGCCAGTCAGTCAGTAGGTCATTCTGTCAGTCAGTGGGTCAGCCAGTCCGTCATTAGGTCATTCAGCAGTCACTAGGTCAGCCAATCTGTAAGTCAGTCAGTTAGTTGGTCAGTCAGCTAATCACTCAGACTGTAAGACAGCTAGTCACTCAGTCTGTCAGACAGCTAGTCACCCAGTCAGTCAGTCAGACAGCTAGTCACTCAGTCTGTCAGACAGCTAGTCACTCAGTCAGTCAGTAGGTCAGCCAGTCAGTCAGTCAGTAGGTCAACCAGTTAGCAGGTCAAGAGATCAGTCAGTCAGTCAGTAGATCAGCCAGTCAGTCAGTAGGTCAATTTGTCATTCAGTGGGTCAGTCAGTCTGTCTTTAGGTCATCAAGTCTGTCAGTCAGCCAGTCACTCAGTAGGTCAGTCAGTTGCTCAGCCTGTCATTCACTGAGCCAGTCAGTCAGTCACTGAGTCAGTCAGTCTGTCGGTGGGTGGGTCAGTCACTGAGTCAGTCAGTCTGTCGGTGGGTGGGTCGGTCTGTGGGTGGGTCGGTCTGTGGGTGGGTCAGTCGGTCGGTCGGTCGGTCGGTAGGTCGGTCGGTCGGTCGGGTCGGGTCGGGTCGGGTCGGGTCGGGTCGGGTCGGGTCGGGTCGGGTCGGGTCGGGTCGGGTCGGGTCGGGTCGGGTCGGGTCGGTCGGTCGGTCGGTCGGTCGGTCGGTCGGTCGGTCGGTCGGTCAGTCAGTCAGTCAGTCAGTCAGTCAGTCAGTCAGTTAGTCAGTCAGTCAGTCAGTTAGTCAGTCAGTCAGTCAGTCAGTTAGTCAGTTAGTCAGCTACTCAGTCAGTCAGTCAGTCAGTCAGTCAGTCAGTCAGTCAGTCAGTCAGTCAGTCAGTCAGTCAGTCAGTCAGTCAGTCAGTCAGTCAGTCATTTAGTCAGTCAGTCAGTCAGTCAGTCAGTCAGTCAGTCAGTCAGTCAGTCAGTCAGTCTGCCAGTAGGTCAGCCAGTCAGTCAGTAGGTCATTCTGTCAGTCTGTGGGTCAGCCAGTCCGTCATTAGGTCATTCAGCAGTCATAAGGTCAGTCAGTCAGTCAGTCAGTCAGTCAGCTAGTCAGTCAGCTAGTCAGCTAGTTAGTCAGCTAGTCACTCAGTCTGTCAGACAGCTAGTCACTCAGTAGGTTGGTCAGTCAGTCGGTCTTACCGTCGGTCGGTCAGTCAGTCACTCAGTCTGTCAGACAGCTAGTCACTCAGTCTGTCAGACATCTACTCACTCAGTCAGTCAGTATGTCAGCCAGTCAGTCAGTCAGTAAATCAGTCAGTCAGTCACAGTCAGTGAGTCAGTCACAGTAAGTGAGTCAGTCACAGTCAGTGAGTCAGTCAGTGAGTCAGTCACAGTCAGTGAGTCAGTCTGTGAGTCAGTCAGTCATTCAGTCAGTAGGTCAGTCAGTCTGTCTCTCAGTCAGTAGGTCAGTCTGTCAGTAGGTCTTTCAGTAGGTCAGTCATTTGGTCGATCGATCAGTCAGTCAGTTAGTCAGTCTGCCAGTAGGTCAGCCAGTCAGTCAGTAGGTCATTCTGTCAGTCAGTGGGTCAGCCAGTCCGTCATTAGGTCATTCAGCAGTCACTAGGTCAGCCAATCTGTAAGTCAGTCAGTTAGTTGGTCAGTCAGCTAATCACTCAGACTGTAAGACAGCTAGTCACTCAGTCTGTCAGACAGCTAGTCACCCAGTCAGTCAGTCAGACAGCTAGACACTCAGTCTGTCAGACAGCTAGTCACTCAGTCAGTCAGTAGGTCAGCCAGTCAGTCAGTCAGTAGGTCAACCAGTTAGCAGGTCAAGAGATCAGTCAGTCAGTCAGTAGATCAGCCAGTCAGTCAGTAGGTCAATTTGTCATTCAGTGGGTCAGTCAGTCTGTCTTTAGGTCATCAAGTCTGTCAGTCAGCCAGTCACTCAGTAGGTCAGTCAGTTGCTCAGCCTGTCATTCACTGAGCCAGTCAGTCAGTCACTGAGTCAGTCAGTCTGTCGGTGGGTGGGTCAGTCACTGAGTCAGTCAGTCTGTCGGTGGGTGGGTCGGTCTGTGGGTGGGTCGGTCTGTGGGTGGGTCAGTCGGTCGGTCGGTCGGTCGGTCGGTCGGTCGGTAGGTCGGTCGGTCGGTCGGGTCGGGTCGGGTCGGGTCGGGTCGGGTCGGGTCGGGTCGGGTCGGGTTGGGTCGGGTCGGGTCGGGTCGGGTCGGGTCGGTCGGTCGGTCGGTCGGTCGGTCGGTCGGTCGGTCGGTCGGTCGGTCGGTCGGTCGGTCGGTCGGTCGGTCGGTCGGTCAGTCAGTCAGTCAGTCAGTCAGTCAGTCAGTCAGTCAGTCAGTCAGTCAGTCAGTCAGTCAGTTAGTCAGTCAGTCAGTCAGTCAGTTAGTCAGTTAGTCAGCTACTCAGTCAGTCAGTCAGTCAGTCAGTCAGTCAGTCAGTCAGTCAGTCAGTCAGTCAGTCAGTCAGTCAGTCAGTCAGTCAGTCAGTCAGTCAGTCAGTCAGTCAGTCAGTCAGTCAGTCAGTCAGTCAGTCTGCCAGTAGGTCAGCCAGTCAGTCAGTAGGTCATTCTGTCAGTCTGTGGGTCAGCCAGTCCGTCATTAGGTCATTCAGCAGTCATAAGGTCAGTCAGTCAGTCAGTCAGTCAGTCAGCTAGTCAGTCAGCTAGTCAGCTAGTTAGTCAGCTAGTCACTCAGTCTGTCAGACAGCTAGTCACTCAGTAGGTTGGTCAGTCAGTCGGTCTTACCGTCGGTCGGTCAGTCAGTCACTCAGTCTGTCAGACAGCTAGTCACTCAGACTGTCAGACATCTACTCACTCAGTCAGTCAGTATGTCAGCCAGTCAGTCAGTCAGTAAATCAGTCAGTCAGTCACAGTCAGTGAGTCAGTCACAGTAAGTGAGTCAGTCACAGTCAGTGAGTCAGTCAGTGAGTCAGTCACAGTCAGTGAGTCAGTCTGTGAGTCAGTCAGTCATTCAGTCAGTAGGTCAGTCAGTCTGTCTCTCAGTCAGTAGGTCAGTCTGTCAGTAGGTCTTTCAGTAGGTCAGTCATTTGGTCGATCGATCAGTCAGTCAGTTAGTCAGTCTGCCAGTAGGTCAGCAAGTCAGTCAGTAGGTCATTCTGTCAGTCAGTGGGTCAGCCAGTCCGTCATTAGGTCATTCAGCAGTCACTAGGTCAGCCAATCTGTAAGTCAGTCAGTTAGTTGGTCAGTCAGCTAATCACTCAGACTGTAAGACAGCTAGTCACTCAGTCTGTCAGACAGCTAGTCACCCAATCAGTCAGTCAGACAGCTAGTCACTCAGTCTGTCAGACAGCTAGTCACTCAGTCAGTCAGTAGGTCAGCCAGTCAGTCAGTCAGTAGGTCAACCAGTTAGCAGGTCAAGAGATCAGTCAGTCAGTCAGTAGATCAGCCAGTCAGTCAGTAGGTCAATTTGTCATTCAGTGGGTCAGTCAGTCTGTCTTTAGGTCATCAAGTCTGTCAGTCAGCCAGTCACTCAGTAGGTCAGTCAGTTGCTCAGCCTGTCATTCACTGAGCCAGTCAGTCAGTCACTGAGTCAGTCAGTCTGTCGGTGGGTGGGTCGGTCTGTGGGTGGGTCGGTCTGTGGGTGGGTCAGTCGGTCGGTCGGTCGGTCGGTCGGTCGGTAGGTCGGTCGGTCGGTCGGTCGGGTCGGGTCGGGTCGGGTCGGGTCGGGTCGGGTCGGGTCGGGTTGGGTCGGGTCGGGTCGGGTCGGGTCGGGTCGGGTCGGTCGGTCGGTCGGTCGGTCGGTCGGTCGGTCGGTCGGTCGGTCGGTCGGTCGGTCGGTCGGTCGGTCAGTAAGTCAGTCAGTCAGTCAGTCAGTCAGTCAGTCAGTCAGTCAGTCAGTTAGTCAGTCAGTCAGTCAGTCAGTTAGTCAGTTAGTCAGCTACTCAGTCAGTCAGTCAGTCAGTCAGTCAGTCAGTCAGTCAGTCAGTCAGTCAGTCAGTCAGTCAGTCAGTCAGTCAGTCAGTCAGTCAGTCAGTCAGTCAGTCTGCCAGTAGGTCAGCCAGTCAGTCAGTAGGTCATTCTGTCAGTCTGTGGGTCAGCCAGTCCGTCATTAGGTCATTCAGCAGTCATAAGGTCAGTCAGTCAGTCAGTCAGTCAGTCAGCTAGTCAGTCAGCTAGTCAGCTAGTTAGTCAGCTAGTCACTCAGTCTGTCAGACAGCTAGTCACTCAGTAGGTTGGTCAGTCAGTCGGTCTTACCGTCGGTCGGTCAGTCAGTCACTCAGTCTGTCAGACAGCTAGTCACTCAGTCTGTCAGACATCTACTCACTCAGTCAGTCAGTATGTCAGCCAGTCAGTCAGTCAGTAAATCAGTCAGTCAGTCACAGTCAGTGAGTCAGTCACAGTAAGTGAGTCAGTCACAGTCAGTGAGTCAGTCAGTGAGTCAGTCACAGTCAGTGAGTCAGTCTGTGAGTCAGTCAGTCAGTCATTCAGTCAGTAGGTCAGTCAGTCTGTCTCTCAGTCAGTAGGTCAGTCTGTCAGTAGGTCTTTCAGTAGGTCAGTCATTTGGTCGATCGATCAGTCAGTCAGTTAGTCAGTCTGCCAGTAGGTCAGCCAGTCAGTCAGTAGGTCATTCTGTCAGTCAGTGGGTCAGCCAGTCCGTCATTAGGTCATTCAGCAGTCACTAGGTCAGCCAATCTGTAAGTCAGTCAGTTAGTTGGTCAGTCAGCTAATCACTCAGACTGTAAGACAGCTAGTCACTCAGTCTGTCAGACAGCTAGTCACCCTGTCAGTCAGTCAGACAGCTAGTCACTCAATCTGTCAGACAGCTAGTCACTCAGTCAGTCAGTAGGTCAGCCAGTCAGTCAGTCAGTAGGTCAACCAGTTAGCAGGTCAAGAGATCAGTCAGTCAGTCAGTAGATCAGCCAGTCAGTCAGTAGGTCAATTTGTCATTCAGTGGGTCAGTCAGTCTGTCTTTAGGTCATCAAGTCTGTCAGTCAGCCAGTCACTCAGTAGGTCAGTCAGTTGCTCAGCCTGTCATTCACTGAGCCAGTCAGTCAGTCACTGAGTCAGTCAGTCTGTCGGTGGGTGGGTCAGTCACTGAGTCAGTCAGTCTGTCGGTGGGTGGGTCGGTCTGTGGGTGGGTCGGTCTGTGGGTGGGTCAGTCGGTCGGTCGGTCGGTCGGTAGGTCGGTCGGTCGGGTCGGGTCGGGTCGGGTCGGGTCGGGTCGGGTCGGGTCGGGTCGGGTCGGGTCGGGTCGGGTCGGGTCGGTCGGTCGGTCGGTCGGTCGGTCGGTCGGTCGGTCGGTCGGTCGGTCGGTCGGTCGGTCGGTCGGTCGGTCAGTCAGTCAGTCAGTCAGTCAGTCAGTCAGTCAGTCAGTCAGTCAGTCAGTCAGTCAGTCAGTCAGTTAGTCAGTCAGTCAGTCAGTCAGTTAGTCAGTTAGTCAGCTACTCAGTCAGTCAGTCAGTCTGCCAGTAGGTCAGCCAGTCAGTCAGTAGGTCATTCTGTCAGTCTGTGGGTCAGCCAGTCCGTCATTAGGTCATTCAGCAGTCATAAGGTCAGTCAGTCAGTCAGTCAGTCAGTCAGCTAGTCAGTCAGCTAGTCAGCTAGTTAGTCAGCTAGTCACTCAGTCTGTCAGACAGCTAGTCACTCAGTAGGTTGGTCAGTCAGTCGGTCTTACCGTCGGTCGGTCAGTCAGTCACTCAGTCTGTCAGACAGCTAGTCACTCAGTCTGTCAGACATCTACTCACTCAGTCAGTCAGTATGTCAGCCAGTCAGTCAGTCAGTAAATCAGTCAGTCAGTCACAGTCAGTGAGTCAGTCACAGTAAGTGAGTCAGTCACAGTCAGTGAGTCAGTCAGTGAGTCAGTCACAGTCAGTGAGTCAGTCTGTGAGTCAGTCAGTCATTCAGTCAGTAGGTCAGTCAGTCTGTCTCTCAGTCAGTAGGTCAGTCTGTCAGTAGGTCTTTCAGTAGGTCAGTCATTTGGTCGATCGATCAGTCAGTCAGTTAGTCAGTCTGCCAGTAGGTCAGCCAGTCAGTCAGTAGGTCATTCTGTCAGTCAGTGGGTCAGCCAATCCGTCATTAGGTCATTCAGCAGTCACTAGGTCAGCCAATCTGTAAGTCAGTCAGTTAGTTGGTCAGTCAGCTAATCACTCAGACTGTAAGACAGCTAGTCACTCAGTCTGTCAGACAGCTAGTCACCCAGTCAGTCAGTCAGACAGCTAGTCACTCAGTCTGTCAGACAGCTAGTCACTCAGTCAGTCAGTAGGTCAGCCAGTCAGTCAGTCAGTAGGTCAACCAGTTAGCAGGTCAAGAGATCAGTCAGTCAGTCAGTAGATCAGCCAGTCAGTCAGTAGGTCAATTTGTCATTCAGTGGGTCAGTCAGTCTGTCTTTAGGTCATCAAGTCTGTCAGTCAGCCAGTCACTCAGTAGGTCAGTCAGTTGCTCAGCCTGTCATTCACTGAGCCAGTCAGTCAGTCACTGAGTCAGTCAGTCTGTCGGTGGGTGGGTCAGTCACTGAGTCAGTCAGTCTGTCGGTGGGTGGGTCGGTCTGTGGGTGGGTCGGTCTGTGGGTGGGTCAGTCGGTCGGTCGGTCGGTCGGTCGGTCGGTCGGTAGGTCGGTCGGTCGGTCGGGTCGGGTCGGGTCGGGTCGGGTCGGGTCGGGTCGGGTCGGGTCGGGTCGGGTCGGGTCGGGTCGGGTCGGGTCGGTCGGTCGGTCGGTCGGTCGGTCGGTCGGTCGGTCGGTCGGTCGGTCGGTCGGTCGGTCGGTCAGTCAGTCAGTCAGTCAGTCAGTCAGTCAGTCAGTCAGTCAGTCAGTCAGTCAGTCAGTCAGTCAGTCAGTTAGTCAGTCAGTCAGTCAGTCAGTTAGTCAGTTAGTCAGCTACTCAGTCAGTCAGTCAGTCAGTCAGTCAGTCAGTCAGTCAGTCAGTCAGTCAGTCAGTCAGTCAGTCAGTCAGTCAGTCAGTCAGTCAGTCAGTCAGTCAGTCAGTCAGTCAGTCAGTCAGTCAGTCAGTCAGTCAGTCAGTCAGTCAGTCAGTCAGTCAGTCAGTCAGTCAGTCAGTCTGCCAGTAGGTCAGCCAGTCAGTCAGTAGGTCATTCTGTCAGTCTGTGGGTCAGCCAGTCCGTCATTAGGTCATTCAGCAGTCATAAGGTCAGTCAGTCAGTCAGTCAGTCAGTCAGCTAGTCAGTCAGCTAGTCAGCTAGTTAGTCAGCTAGTCACTCAGTCTGTCAGACAGCTAGTCACTCAGTAGGTTGGTCAGTCAGTCGGTCTTACCGTCGGTCGGTCAGTCAGTCACTCAGTCTGTCAGACAGCTAGTCACTCAGTCTGTCAGACATCTACTCACTCAGTCAGTCAGTATGTCAGCCAGTCAGTCAGTCAGTAAATCAGTCAGTCAGTCACAGTCAGTGAGTCAGTCACAGTAAGTGAGTCAGTCACAGTCAGTGAGTCAGTCAGTGAGTCAGTCACAGTCAGTGAGTCAGTCTGTGAGTCAGTCAGTCAGTCATTCAGTCAGTAGGTCAGTCAGTCTGTCTCTCAGTCAGTAGGTCAGTCTGTCAGTAGGTCTTTCAGTAGGTCAGTCATTTGGTCGATCGATCAGTCAGTCAGTTAGTCAGTCTGCCAGTAGGTCAGCCAGTCAGTCAGTAGGTCATTCTGTCAGTCAGTGGGTCAGCCAGTCCGTCATTAGGTCATTCAGCAGTCACTAGGTCAGCCAATCTGTAAGTCAGTCAGTTAGTTGGTCAGTCAGCTAATCACTCAGACTGTAAGACAGCTAGTCACTCAGTCTGTCAGACAGCTAGTCACCCAGTCAGTCAGTCAGACAGCTAGTCACTCAGTCTGTCAGACAGCTAGTCACTCAGTCAGTCAGTAGGTCAGCCAGTCAGTCAGTCAGTAGGTCAACCAGTTAGCAGGTCAAGAGATCAGTCAGTCAGTCAGTAGATCAGCCAGTCAGTCAGTAGGTCAATTTGTCATTCAGTGGGTCAGTCAGTCTGTCTTTAGGTCATCAAGTCTGTCAGTCAGCCAGTCACTCAGTAGGTCAGTCAGTCAGTCAGTCAGTCAGTCAGTTAGTCAGTCAGTCAGTCAGTCAGTTAGTCAGTTAGTCAGCTACTCAGTCAGTCAGTCAGTCAGTCTGCCAGTAGGTCAGCCAGTCAGTCAGTAGGTCATTCTGTCAGTCTGTGGGTCAGCCAGTCCGTCATTAGGTCATTCAGCAGTCATAAGGTCAGTCAGTCAGTCAGTCAGTCAGTCAGCTAGTCAGTCAGCTAGTCAGCTAGTTAGTCAGCTAGTCACTCAGTCTGTCAGACAGCTAGTCACTCAGTAGGTTGGTCAGTCAGTCGGTCTTACCGTCGGTCGGTCAGTCAGTCACTCAGTCTGTCAGACAGCTAGTCACTCAGTCTGTCAGACATCTACTCACTCAGTCAGTCAGTATGTCAGCCAGTCAGTCAGTCAGTAAATCAGTCAGTCAGTCACAGTCAGTGAGTCAGTCACAGTAAGTGAGTCAGTCACAGTCAGTGAGTCAGTCAGTGAGTCAGTCACAGTCAGTGAGTCAGTCTGTGAGTCAGTCAGTCATTCAGTCAGTAGGTCAGTCAGTCTGTCTCTCAGTCAGTAGGTCAGTCTGTCAGTAGGTCTTTCAGTAGGTCAGTCATTTGGTCGATCGATCAGTCAGTCAGTTAGTCAGTCTGCCAGTAGGTCAGCCAGTCAGTCAGTAGGTCATTCTGTCAGTCAGTGGGTCAGCCAATCCGTCATTAGGTCATTCAGCAGTCACTAGGTCAGCCAATCTGTAAGTCAGTCAGTTAGTTGGTCAGTCAGCTAATCACTCAGACTGTAAGACAGCTAGTCACTCAGTCTGTCAGACAGCTAGTCACCCAGTCAGTCAGTCAGACAGCTAGTCACTCAGTCTGTCAGACAGCTAGTCACTCAGTCAGTCAGTAGGTCAGCCAGTCAGTCAGTCAGTAGGTCAACCAGTTAGCAGGTCAAGAGATCAGTCAGTCAGTCAGTAGATCAGCCAGTCAGTCAGTAGGTCAATTTGTCATTCAGTGGGTCAGTCAGTCTGTCTTTAGGTCATCAAGTCTGTCAGTCAGCCAGTCACTCAGTAGGTCAGTCAGTTGCTCAGCCTGTCATTCACTGAGCCAGTCAGTCAGTCACTGAGTCAGTCAGTCTGTCGGTGGGTGGGTCAGTCACTGAGTCAGTCAGTCTGTCGGTGGGTGGGTCGGTCTGTGGGTGGGTCGGTCTGTGGGTGGGTCAGTCGGTCGGTCGGTCGGTCGGTCGGTCGGTCGGTAGGTCGGTCGGTCGGTCGGGTCGGGTCGGGTCGGGTCGGGTCGGGTCGGGTCGGGTCGGGTCGGGTCGGGTCGGGTCGGGTCGGGTCGGGTCGGGTCGGGTCGGGTCGGTCGGTCGGTCGGTCGGTCGGTCGGTCGGTCGGTCGGTCGGTCGGTCGGTCGGTCGGTCGGTCAGTCAGTCAGTCAGTCAGTCAGTCAGTCAGTCAGTCAGTCAGTCAGTCAGTCAGTCAGTCAGTCAGTCAGTTAGTCAGTCAGTCAGTCAGTCAGTTAGTCAGTTAGTCAGCTACTCAGTCAGTCAGTCAGTCAGTCAGTCAGTCAGTCAGTCAGTCAGTCAGTCAGTCAGTCAGTCAGTCAGTCAGTCAGTCAGTCAGTCAGTCAGTCAGTCAGTCAGTCAGTCAGTCAGTCAGTCAGTCAGTCAGTCAGTCAGTCAGTCAGTCAGTCAGTCTGCCAGTAGGTCAGCCAGTCAGTCAGTAGGTCATTCTGTCAGTCTGTGGGTCAGCCAGTCCGTCATTAGGTCATTCAGCAGTCATAAGGTCAGTCAGTCAGTCAGTCAGTCAGTCAGCTAGTCAGTCAGCTAGTCAGCTAGTTAGTCAGCTAGTCACTCAGTCTGTCAGACAGCTAGTCACTCAGTAGGTTGGTCAGTCAGTCGGTCTTACCGTCGGTCGGTCAGTCAGTCACTCAGTCTGTCAGACAGCTAGTCACTCAGTCTGTCAGACATCTACTCACTCAGTCAGTCAGTATGTCAGCCAGTCAGTCAGTCAGTAAATCAGTCAGTCAGTCACAGTCAGTGAGTCAGTCACAGTAAGTGAGTCAGTCACAGTCAGTGAGTCAGTCAGTGAGTCAGTCACAGTCAGTGAGTCAGTCTGTGAGTCAGTCAGTCAGTCATTCAGTCAGTAGGTCAGTCAGTCTGTCTCTCAGTCAGTAGGTCAGTCTGTCAGTAGGTCTTTCAGTAGGTCAGTCATTTGGTCGATCGATCAGTCAGTCAGTTAGTCAGTCTGCCAGTAGGTCAGCCAGTCAGTCAGTAGGTCATTCTGTCAGTCAGTGGGTCAGCCAGTCCGTCATTAGGTCATTCAGCAGTCACTAGGTCAGCCAATCTGTAAGTCAGTCAGTTAGTTGGTCAGTCAGCTAATCACTCAGACTGTAAGACAGCTAGTCACTCAGTCTGTCAGACAGCTAGTCACCCAGTCAGTCAGTCAGACAGCTAGTCACTCAGTCTGTCAGACAGCTAGTCACTCAGTCAGTCAGTAGGTCAGCCAGTCAGTCAGTCAGTAGGTCAACCAGTTAGCAGGTCAAGAGATCAGTCAGTCAGTCAGTAGATCAGCCAGTCAGTCAGTAGGTCAATTTGTCATTCAGTGGGTCAGTCAGTCTGTCTTTAGGTCATCAAGTCTGTCAGTCAGCCAGTCACTCAGTAGGTCAGTCAGTTGCTCAGCCTGTCATTCACTGAGCCAGTCAGTCAGTCAATGAGTCAGTCAGTCTGTCGGTGGGTGGGTCAGTCACTGAGTCAGTCAGTCTGTCGGTGGGTGGGTCGGTCTGTGGGTGGGTCGGTCTGTGGGTGGGTCAGTCGGTCGGTCGGTCGGTCGGTCGGTCGGTCGGTAGGTCGGTCGGTCGGTCGGGTCGGGTCGGGTCGGGTCGGGTCGGGTCGGGTCGGGTCGGGTCGGGTCGGGTCGGGTCGGTCGGTCGGTCGGTCGGTCGGTCGGTCGGTCGGTCGGTCGGTCGGTCGGTCGGTCGGTCGGTCAGTCAGTCAGTCAGTCAGTCAGTCAGTCAGTCAGTCAGTCAGTCAGTCAGTTAGTCAGTCAGTCAGTCAGTCAGTTAGTCAGTTAGTCAGCTACTCAGTCAGTCAGTCAGTCAGTCAGTCAGTCAGTCAGTCAGTCAGTCAGTCAGTCAGTCAGTCAGTCAGTCAGTCAGTCAGTCAGTCAGTCAGTCAGTCAGTCAGTCAGTCAGTCAGTCTGCCAGTAGGTCAGCCAGTCAGTCAGTAGGTCATTCTGTCAGTCTGTGGGTCAGCCAGTCCGTCATTAGGTCATTCAGCAGTCATAAGGTCAGTCAGTCAGTCAGTCAGTCAGTCAGCTAGTCAGTCAGCTAGTCAGCTAGTTAGTCAGCTAGTCACTCAGTCTGTCAGACAGCTAGTCACTCAGTAGGTTGGTCAGTCAGTCGGTCTTACCGTCGGTCGGTCAGTCAGTCACTCAGTCTGTCAGACAGCTAGTCACTCAGTCTGTTAGACATCTACTCACTCAGTCAGTCAGTATGTCAGCCAGTCAGTCAGTCAGTAAATCAGTCAGTCAGTCACAGTCAGTGAGTCAGTCACAGTAAGTGAGTCAGTCACAGTCAGTGAGTCAGTCAGTGAGTCAGTCACAGTCAGTGAGTCAGTCTGTGAGTCAGTCAGTCAGTCATTCAGTCAGTAGGTCAGTCAGTCTGTCTCTCAGTCAGTAGGTCAGTCTGTCAGTAGGTCTTTCAGTAGGTCAGTCATTTGGTCGATCGATCAGTCAGTCAGTTAGTCAGTCTGCCAGTAGGTCAGCCAGTCAGTCAGTAGGTCATTCTGTCAGTCAGTGGGTCAGCCAGTCCGTCATTAGGTCATTCAGCAGTCACTAGGTCAGCCAATCTGTAAGTCAGTCAGTTAGTTGGTCAGTCAGCTAATCACTCAGACTGTAAGACAGCTAGTCACTCAGTCTGTCAGACAGCTAGTCACCCAGTCAGTCAGTCAGACAGCTAGTCACTCAGTCTGTCAGACAGCTAGTCACTCAGTCAGTCAGTAGGTCAGCCAGTCAGTCAGTCAGTAGGTCAACCAGTTAGCAGGTCAAGAGATCAGTCAGTCAGTCAGTAGATCAGCCAGTCAGTCAGTAGGTCAATTTGTCATTCAGTGGGTCAGTCAGTCTGTCTTTAGGTCATCAAGTCTGTCAGTCAGCCAGTCACTCAGTAGGTCAGTCAGTTGCTCAGCCTGTCATTCACTGAGCCAGTCAGTCAGTCACTGAGTCAGTCAGTCTGTCGGTGGGTGGGTCAGTCACTGAGTCAGTCAGTCTGTCGGTGGGTGGGTCGGTCTGTGGGTGGGTCGGTCTGTGGGTGGGTCAGTCGGTCGGTCGGTCGGTCGGTCGGTCGGTAGGTCGGTCGGTCAGTCGGGTCGGGTCGGGTCGGGTCGGGTCGGGTCGGGTCGGGTCGGGTCGGGTCGGGTCGGGTCGGTCGGTCGGTCGGTCGGTCGGTCGGTCGGTCGGTCGGTCGGTCGGTCGGTCGGTCGGTCGGTCGGTCGGTCGGTCGGTCGGTCGGTCGGTCAGTCAGTCAGTCAGTCAGTCAGTCAGTCAGTCAGTAAGTCAGTCAGTCAGTCAGTCAGTTAGTCAGTCAGTCAGTCAGTCAGTTAGTCAGTTAGTCAGCTACTCAGTCAGTCAGTCAGTCAGTCAGTCAGTCAGTCAGTCAGTCAGTCAGTCAGTCAGTCAGTCAGTCAGTCAGTCAGTCAGTCAGTCAGTCAGTCAGTCAGTCAGTCAGTCAGTCAGTCAGTCAGTCAGTCAGTCAGTCTGCCAGTAGGTCAGCCAGTCAGTCAGTAGGTCATTCTGTCAGTCTGTGGGTCAGCCAGTCCGTCATTAGGTCATTCAGCAGTCATAAGGTCAGTCAGTCAGTCAGTCAGTCAGTCAGCTAGTCAGTCAGCTAGTCAGCTAGTTAGTCAGCTAGTCACTCAGTCTGTCAGACAGCTAGTCACTCAGTAGGTTGGTCAGTCAGTCGGTCTTACCGTCGGTCGGTCAGTCAGTCACTCAGTCTGTCAGACAGCTAGTCACTCAGTCTGTCAGACATCTACTCACTCAGTCAGTCAGTATGTCAGCCAGTCAGTCAGTCAGTAAATCAGTCAGTCAGTCACAGTCAGTGAGTCAGTCACAGTAAGTGAGTCAGTCACAGTCAGTGAGTCAGTCAGTGTGTCAGTCACAGTCAGTGAGTCAGTCTGTGAGTCAGTCAGTCATTCAGTCAGTAGGTCAGTCAGTCTGTCTCTCAGTCAGTAGGTCAGTCTGTCAGTAGGTCTTTAAGTAGGTCAGTCATTTGGTCGATCGATCAGTCAGTCAGTTAGTCAGTCTGCCAGTAGGTCAGCCAGTCAGTCAGTAGGTCATTCTATCAGTCAGTGGGTCAGCCAGTCCGTCATTAGGTCATTCAGCAGTCACTAGGTCAGCCAATCTGTAAGTCAGTCAGTTAGTTGGTCAGTCAGCTAATCACTCAGACTGTAAGACAGCTAGTCACTCAGTCTGTCAGACAGCTAGTCACCGAGTCAGTCAGTCAGACAGCTAGTCACTCAGTCTGTCAGACAGCTAGTCACTCAGTCAGTCAGTAGGTCAGCCAGTCAGTCAGTCAGTAGGTCAACCAGTTAGCAGGTCAAGAGATCAGTCAGTCAGTCAGTAGATCAGCCAGTCAGTCAGTAGGTCAATTTGTCATTCAGTGGGTCAGTCAGTCTGTCTTTAGGTCATCAAGTCTGTCAGTCAGCCAGTCACTCAGTAGGTCAGTCAGTTGCTCAGCCTGTCATTCACTGAGCCAGTCAGTCAGTCACTGAGTCAGTCAGTCTGTCGGTGGGTGGGTCAGTCACTGAGTCAGTCAGTCTGTCGGTGGGTGGGTCGGTCTGTGGGTGGGTCGGTCTGTGGGTGGGTCAGTCGGTCGGCCGGTAGGTCGGTCGGTCGGTCGGGTCGGGTCGGGTCGGGTCGGGTCGGGTCGGGTCGGGTCGGGTCGGGTCGGGTCGGGTCGGGTCGGGTCGGGTCGGGTCGGTCGGTCGGTCGGTCGGTCGGTCGGTCGGTCGGTCGGTCGGTCGGTCGGTCGGTCAGTCAGTCAGTCAGTCAGTCAGTCAGTCAGTCAGTCAGTCAGTCAGTCAGTTAGTCAGTCAGTCAGTCAGTCAGTTAGTCAGTTAGTCAGCTACTCAGTCAGTCAGTCAGTCAGTCAGTCAGTCAGTCAGTCAGTCAGTCAGTCAGTCAGTCAGTCAGTCAGTCAGTCAGTCAGTCAGTCAGTCAGTCAGTCAGTCAGTCAGTCAGTCAGTCAGTCAGTCAGTCAGTCAGTCAGTCAGTCTGCCAGTAGGTCAGCCAGTCAGTCAGTAGGTCATTCTGTCAGTCTGTGGGTCAGCCAGTCCGTCATTATTTCATTCAGCAGTCATAAGGTCAGACAGTCAGTCAGTCAGTCAGTCAGCTAGTCAGTCAGCTAGTCAGCTAGTTAGTCAGCTAGTCACTCAGTCTGTCAGACAGCTAGTCACTCAGTAGGTTGGTCAGTCAGTCGGTCTTACCGTCGGTCGGTCAGTCAGTCACTCAGTCTGTCAGACAGCTAGTCACTCAGTCTGTCAGACATCTACTCACTCAGTCAGTCAGTATGTCAGCCAGTCAGTCAGTCAGTAAATCAGTCAGTCAGTCACAGTCAGTGAGTCAGTCACAGTAAGTGAGTCAGTCACAGTCAGTGAGTCAGTCAGTGAGTCAGTCACAGTCAGTGAGTCAGTCTGTGAGTCAGTCAGTCATTCAGTCAGTAGGTCAGTCAGTCTGTCTCTCAGTCAGTAGGTCAGTCTGTCAGTAGGTCTTTCAGTAGGTCAGTCATTTGGTCGATCGATCAGTCAGTCAGTTAGTCAGTCTGCCAGTAGGTCAGCCAGTCAGTCAGTAGGTCATTCTGTCAGTCAGTGGGTCAGCCAGTCCGTCATTAGGTCATTCAGCAGTCACTAGGTCAGCCAATCTGTAAGTCAGTCAGTTAGTTGGTCAGTCAGCTAATCACTCAGACTGTAAGACAGCTAGTCACTCAGTCTGTCAGACAGCTAGTCACCCAGTCAGTCAGTCAGACAGCTAGTCACTCAGTCTGTCAGACAGCTAGTCACTCAGTCAGTCAGTAGGTCAGCCAGTCAGTCAGTCAGTAGGTCAACCAGTTAGCAGGTCAAGAGATCAGTCAGTCAGTCAGTAGATCAGCCAGTCAGTCAGTAGGTCAATTTGTCATTCAGTGGGTCAGTCAGTCTGTCTTTAGGTCATCAAGTCTGTCAGTCAGCCAGTCACTCAGTAGGTCAGTCAGTTGCTCAGCCTGTCATTCACTGAGCCAGTCAGTCAGTCACTGAGTCAGTCAGTCTGTCGGTGGGTGGGTCAGTCACTGAGTCAGTCAGTCTGTCGGTGGGTGGGTCGGTCTGTGGGTGGGTCGGTCTGTGGGTGGGTCAGTCGGTCGGTCGGTCGGTCGGTCGGTCGGTAGGTCGGTCGGTCGGTCGGGTCGGGTCGGGTCGGGTCGGGTCGGGTCGGGTCGGGTCGGGTTGGGTCGGGTCGGGTCGGGTCGGGTCGGGTCGGTCGGTCGGTCGGTCGGTCGGTCGGACGGTCGGTCGGTCGGTCGGTCGGTCGGTCGGTCGGTCGGTCGGTCGGTCAGTCAGTCAGTCAGTCAGTCAGTCAGTCAGTCAGTCAGTCAGTCAGTCAGTCAGTCAGTTAGTCAGTCAGTCAGTCAGTTAGTCAGTTAGTCAGCTACTCAGTCAGTCAGTCAGTCAGTCAGTCAGTCAGTCAGTCAGTCAGTCAGTCAGTCAGTCAGTCAGTCAGTCAGTCAGTCAGTCAGTCAGTCAGTCAGTCAGTCAGTCAGTCTGCCAGTAGGTCAGCCAGTCAGTCAGTAGGTCATTCTGTCAGTCTGTGGGTCAGCCAGTCCGTCATTAGGTCATTCAGCAGTCATAAGGTCAGTCAGTCAGTCAGTCAGTCAGCTAGTCAGTCAGCTAGTCAGCTAGTTAGTCAGCTAGTCACTCAGTCTGTCAGATAGCTAGTCACTCAGTAGGTTGGTCAGTCAGTCGGTCTTACCGTCGGTCGGTCAGTCAGTCACTCAGTCTGTCAGACAGCTAGTCACTCAGTCTGTCAGACATCTACTCACTCAGTCAGTCAGTATGTCAGCCAGTCAGTCAGTCAGTAAATCAGTCAGTCAGTCACAGTCAGTGAGTCAGTCACAGTAAGTGAGTCAGTCACAGTCAGTGAGTCAGTCAGTGAGTCAGTCACAGTCAGTGAGTCAGTCTGTGAGTCAGTCAGTCAGTCATTCAGTCAGTAGGTCAGTCAGTCTGTCTCTCAGTCAGTAGGTCAGTCTGTCAGTAGGTCTTTCAGTAGGTCAGTCATTTGGTCGATCGATCAGTCAGTCAGTTAGTCAGTCTGCCAGTAGGTCAGCCAGTCAGTCAGTAGGTCATTCTGTCAGTCAGTGGGTCAGCCAGTCCGTCATTAGGTCATTCAGCAGTCACTAGGTCAGCCAATCTGTAAGTCAGTCAGTTAGTTGGTCAGTCAGCTAATCACTCAGACTGTAAGACAGCTAGTCACTCAGTCTGTCAGACAGCTAGTCACCCAGTCAGTCAGTCAGACAGCTAGTCACTCAGTCTGTCAGACAGCTAGTCACTCAGTCAGTCAGTAGGTCAGCCAGTCAGTCAGTCAGTAGGTCAACCAGTTAGCAGGTCAAGAGATCAGTCAGTCAGTCAGTAGATCAGCCAGTCAGTCAGTAGGTCAATTTGTCATTCAGTGGGTCAGTCAGTCTGTCTTTAGGTCATCAAGTCTGTCAGTCAGCCAGTCACTCAGTAGGTCAGTCAGTTGCTCAGCCTGTCATTCACTGAGCCAGTCAGTCAGTCACTGAGTCAGTCAGTCTGTCGGTGGGTGGGTCAGTCACTGAGTCAGTCAGTCTGTCGGTGGGTGGGTCGGTCTGTGGGTGGGTCGGTCTGTGGGTGGGTCAGTCGGTCGGTCGGTCGGTCGGTCGGTCGGTCGGTCGGTAGGTCGGTCGGTCGGTCGGTCGGGTCGGGTCGGGTCGGGTCGGGTCGGGTCGGGTCGGGTCGGGTCGGGTCGGGTCGGGTCGGTCGGTCGGTCGGTCGGTCGGTCGGTCGGTCGGTCGGTCGGTCGGTCGGTCGGTCGGTCAGTCAGTCAGTCAGTCAGTCAGTCAGTCAGTCAGTCAGTCAGTCAGTCAGTCAGTTAGTCAGTCAGTCAGTCAGTTAGTCAGTTAGTCAGCTACTCAGTCAGTCAGTCAGTCAGTCAGTCAGTCTGTCAGTCAGTCAGTCAGTCAGTCAGTCAGTCAGTCAGTCAGTCAGTCAGTCAGTCAGTCAGTCAGTCAGTCAGTCAGTCAGTCAGTCAGTCAGTCAGTCAGTCAGTCAGTCAGTCAGTCAGTCAGTCTGCCAGTAGGTCAGCCAGTCAGTCAGTAGGTCATTCTGTCAGTCTGTGGGTCAGCCAGTCCGTCATTAGGTCATTCAGCAGTCATAAGGTCAGTCAGTCAGTCAGTCAGTCAGTCAGCTAGTCAGTCAGCTAGTCAGCTAGTTAGTCAGCTAGTCACTCAGTCTGTCAGACAGCTAGTCACTCAGTAGGTTGGTCAGTCAGTCGGTCTTACCGTCGGTCGGTCAGTCAGTCACTCAGTCTGTCAGACAGCTAGTCACTCAGTCTGTCAGACATCTACTCACTCAGTCAGTCAGTATGTCAGCCAGTCAGTCAGTCAGTAAATCAGTCAGTCAGTCACAGTCAGTGAGTCAGTCACAGTAAGTGAGTCAGTCACAGTCAGTGAGTCAGTCAGTGAGTCAGTCACAGTCAGTGAGTCAGTCTGTGAGTCAGTCAGTCATTCAGTCAGTAGGTCAGTCAGTCTGTCTCTCAGTCAGTAGGTCAGTCTGTCAGTAGGTCTTTCAGTAGGTCAGTCATTTGGTCGATCGATCAGTCAGTCAGTTAGTCAGTCTGCCAGTAGGTCAGCCAGTCAGTCAGTAGGTCATTCTGTCAGTCAGTGGGTCAGCCAGTCCGTCATTAGGTCATTCAGCAGTCACTAGGTCAGCCAATCTGTAAGTCAGTCAGTTAGTTGGTCAGTCAGCTAATCACTCAGACTGTAAGACAGCTAGTCACCCAGTCAGTCAGTCAGACAGCTAGTCACTCAGTCTGTCAGACAGCTTGTCACTCAGTCAGTCAGTAGGTCAGCCAGTCAGTCAGTCAGTAGGTCAACCAGTTAGCAGGTCAAGAGATCAGTCAGTCAGTCAGTAGATCAGCCAGTCAGTCAGTAGGTCAATTTGTCATTCAGTGGGTCAGTCAGTCTGTCTTTAGGTCATCAAGTCTGTCAGTCAGCCAGTCACTCAGTAGGTCAGTCAGTTGCTCAGCCTGTCATTCACTGAGCCAGTCAGTCAGTCACTGAGTCAGTCAGTCTGTCGGTGGGTGGGTCAGTCACTGAGTCAGTCAGTCTGTCGGTGGGTGGGTCGGTCTGTGGGTGGGTCGGTCTGTGGGTGGGTCAGTCGGTCGGTCGGTCGGTCGGTCGGTCGGTCGGTAGGTCGGTCGGTCGTTCGGGTCGGGTCGGGTCGGGTCGGGTCGGGTCGGGTCGGGTCGGGTCGGTCGGTCGGTCGGTCGGTCGGTCGGTCGGTCGGTCGGTCGGTCGGTCGGTCGGTCGGTCGGTCAGTCAGTCAGTCAGTCAGTCAGTCAGTCAGTCAGTCAGTCAGTCAGTCAGTCAGTCAGTCAGTCAGTTAGTCAGTCAGTCAGTCAGTCAGTTAGTCAGTTAGTCAGCTACTCAGTCAGTCAGTCAGTCAGTCAGTCAGTCAGTCAGTCAGTCAGTCAGTCAGTCAGTCAGTCAGTCAGTCAGTCAGTCAGTCAGTCAGTCAGTCAGTCAGTCAGTCTGCCAGTAGGTCAGCAGTCAGTCAGTAGGTCATTCTGTCAGTCTGTGGGTCAGCCAGTCCGTCATTAGGTCATTCAGCAGTCATAAGGTCAGTCAGTCAGTCAGTCAGTCAGTCAGCTAGTCAGTCAGCTAGTCAGCTAGTTAGTCAGCTAGTCACTCAGTCTGTCAGACAGCTAGTCACTCAGTAGGTTGGTCAGTCAGTCGGTCTTACCGTCGGTCGGTCAGTCAGTCACTCAGTCTGTCAGACAGCTAGTCACTCAGTCTGTCAGACATCTACTCACTCAGTCAGTCAGTATGTCAGCCAGTCAGTCAGTCAGTAAATCAGTCAGTCAGTCACAGTCAGTGAGTCAGTCACAGTAAGTGAGTCAGTCACAGTCAGTGAGTCAGTCAGTGAGTCAGTCACAGTCAGTGAGTCAGTCTGTGAGTCAGTCAGTCATTCATTCAGTAGGTCAGTCAGTCTGTCTCTCAGTCAGTAGGTCAGTCTGTCAGTAGGTCTTTCAGTAGGTCAGTCATTTGGTCGATCGATCAGTCAGTCAGTTAGTCAGTCTGCCAGTAGGTCAGCCAGTCAGTCAGTAGGTCATTCTGTCAGTCAGTGGGTCAGCCAGTCCGTCATTAGGTCATTCAGCAGTCACTAGGTCAGCCAATCTGTAAGTCAGTCAGTTAGTTGGTCAGTCAGCTAATCACTCAGACTGTAAGACAGCTAGTCACTCAGTCTGTCAGACAGCTAGTCACCCAGTCAGTCAGTCAGACAGCTAGTCACTCAGTCTGTCAGACAGCTAGTCACTCAGTCAGTCAGTAGGTCAGCCAGTCAGTCAGTCAGTAGGGTCAACCAGTTAGCAGGTCAAGAGATCAGTCAGTCAGTCAGTAGATCAGCCAGTCAGTCAGTAGGTCAATTTGTCATTCAGTGGGTCAGTCAGTCTGTCTTTAGGTCATCAAGTCTGTCAGTCAGCCAGTCACTCAGTAGGTCAGTCAGTTGCTCAGCCTGTCATTCACTGAGCCAGTCAGTCAGTCACTGAGTCAGTCAGTCTGTCGGTGGGTGGGTCAGTTACTGAGTCAGTCAGTCTGTCGGTGGGTGGGTCGGTCTGTGGGTGGGTCGGTCTGTGGGTGGGTCAGTCGGTCGGTCGGTCGGTCGGTCGGTCGGTCGGTCGGTAGGTCGGTCGGTCGGTCGGGTCGGGTCGGGTCGGGTCGGGTCGGGTCGGGTCGGGTCGGGTCGGGTCGGTCGGTCGGTCGGTCGGTCGGTCGGTCGGTCGGTCGGTCGGTCGGTCGGTCGGTCGGTCGGTCGGTCGGTCAGTCAGTCAGTCAGTCAGTCAGTCAGTCAGTCAGTCAGTCAGTCAGTCAGTTAGTCAGTCAGTCAGTCAGTCAGTTAGTCAGTTAGTCAGCTACTCAGTCAGTCAGTCAGTCAGTCAGTCAGTCAGTCAGTCAGTCAGTCAGTCAGTCAGTCAGTCAGTCAGTCAGTCAGTCAGTCAGTCAGTCAGTCAGTCAGTCAGTCAGTCAGTCAGTCAGTCAGTCAGTCAGTCAGTCAGTCAGTCAGTCAGTCAGTCAGTCAGTCAGTCTGCCAGTAGGTCAGCCAGTCAGTCAGTAGGTCATTCTGTCAGTCTGTGGGTCAGCCAGTCCGTCATTAGGTCATTCAGCAGTCATAAGGTCAGTCAGTCAGTCAGTCAGTCAGCTAGTCAGTCAGCTAGTCAGCTAGTTAGTCAGCTAGTCACTCAGTCTGTCAGACAGCTAGTCACTCAGTAGGTTGGTCAGTCAGTCGGTCTTACCGTCGGTCGGTCAGTCAGTCACTCAGTCTGTCAGACAGCTAGTCACTCAGTCTGTCAGACATCTACTCACTCAGTCAGTCAGAATGTCAGCCAGTCAGTCAGTCAGTAAATCAGTCAGTCAGTCACAGTCAGTGAGTCAGTCACAGTAAGTGAGTCAGTCACAGTCAGTGAGTCAGTCAGTGAGTCAGTCACAGTCAGTGAGTCAGTCTGTGAGTCAGTCAGTCATTCAGTCAGTAGGTCAGTCAGTCTGTCTCTCAGTCAGTAGGTCAGTCTGTCAGTAGGTCTTTCAGTAGGTCAGTCATTTGGTCGATCGATCAGTCAGTCAGTTAGTCAGTCTGCCAGTAGGTCAGCCAGTCAGTCAGTAGGTCATTCTGTCAGTCAGTGGGTCAGCCAGTCCGTCATTAGGTCATTCAGCAGTCACTAGGTCAGCCAATCTGTAAGTCAGTCAGTTAGTTGGTCAGTCAGCTAATCACTCAGACTGTAAGACAGCTAGTCACTCAGTCTGTCAGACAGCTAGTCACCCAGTCAGTCAGTCAGACAGCTAGTCACTCAGTCTGTCAGACAGCTAGTCACTCAGTCAGTCAGTAGGTCAGCCAGTCAGTCAGTCAGTAGGTCAACCAGTTAGCAGGTCAAGAGATCAGTCAGTCAGTCAGTAGATCAGCCAGTCAGTCAGTAGGTCAATTTGTCATTCAGTGGGTCAGTCAGTCTGTCTTTAGGTCATCAAGTCTGTCAGTCAGCCAGTCACTCAGTAGGTCAGTCAGTTGCTCAGCCTGTCATTCACTGAGCCAGTCAGTCAGTCACTGAGTCAGTCAGTCTGTCGGTGGGTGGGTCAGTCACTGAGTCAGTCAGTCTGTCGGTGGGTGGGTCGGTCTGTGGGTGGGTCGGTCTGTGGGTGGGTCAGTCGGTCGGTCGGTCGGTCGGTCGGTCGGTCGGTCGGTAGGTCGGTCGGTCGGTCGGGTCGGGTCGGGTCGGGTCGGGTCGGGTCGGGTCGGGTCGGGTCGGGTCGGGTCGGGTCGGGTCGGTCGGTCGGTCGGTCGGTCGGTCGGTCGGTCGGTCGGTCGGTCGGTCGGTCGGTCGGTCGGTCAGTCAGTCAGTCAGTCAGTCAGTCAGTCAGTCAGTCAGTCAGTCAGTCAGTTAGTCAGTCAGTCAGTCAGTCAGTTAGTCAGTTAGTCAGCTACTCAGTCAGTCAGTCAGTCAGTCAGTCAGTCAGTCAGTCAGTCAGTCAGTCAGTCAGTCAGTCAGTCAGTCAGTCAGTCAGTCAGTCAGTCAGTCAGTCAGTCAGTCAGTCAGTCAGTCAGTCAGTCAGTCAGTCAGTCAGTCTGCCAGTAGGTCAGCCAGTCAGTCAGTAGGTCATTCTGTCAGTCTGTGGGTCAGCCAGTCCGTCATTAGGTCATTCAGCAGTCATAAGGTCAGTCAGTCAGTCAGTCAGCTAGTCAGTCAGCTAGTCAGCTAGTTAGTCAGCTAGTCACTCAGTCTGTCAGACAGCTAGTCACTCAGTAGGTTGGTCAGTCAGTCGGTCTTACCGTCGGTCGGTCAGTCAGTCACTCAGTCTGTCAGACAGCTAGTCACTCAGTCTGTCAGACATCTACTCACTCAGTCAGTCAGTATGTCAGCCAGTCAGTCAGTCAGTAAATCAGTCAGTCAGTCACAGTCAGTGAGTCAGTCACAGTAAGTGAGTCAGTCACAGTCAGTGAGTCAGTCAGTGAGTCAGTCACAGTCAGTGAGTCAGTCTGTGAGTCAGTCAGTCATTCAGTCAGTAGGTCAGTCAGTCTGTCTCTCAGTCAGTAGGTCAGTCTGTCAGTAGGTCTTTCAGTAGGTCAGTCATTTGGTCGATCGATCAGTCAGTCAGTTAGTCAGTCTGCCAGTAGGTCAGCCAGTCAGTCAGTAGGTCATTCTGTCAGTCAGTGGGTCAGC
The DNA here is from genome assembly GCA_963680895.1 of Fragum sueziense. Classification (NCBI taxonomy): domain Eukaryota; kingdom Metazoa; phylum Mollusca; class Bivalvia; order Cardiida; family Cardiidae; genus Fragum; species Fragum sueziense. Next base: position 29,451 of record CAVMGG010000257.1, read on the forward strand.
CAGTCCGTCATTAGGTCATTCAGCAGTCACTAGGTCAGCCAATCTGTAAGTCAGTCAGTTAGTTGGTCAGTCAGCTAATCACTCAGACTGTAAGACAGCTAGTCACTCAGTCTGTCAGACAGCTAGTCACCCAGTCAGTCAGTCAGACAGCTAGTCACTCAGTCTGTCAGACAGCTAGTCACTCAGTCAGTCAGTAGGTCAGCCAGTCAGTCAGTCAGTAGGTCAACCAGTTAGCAGGTCAAGAGATCAGTCAGTCAGTCAGTAGATCAGCCAGTCAGTCAGTAGGTCAATTTGTCATTCAGTGGGTCAGTCAGTCTGTCTTTAGGTCATCAAGTCTGTCAGTCAGCCAGTCACTCAGTAGGTCAGTCAGTTGCTCAGCCTGTCATTCACTGAGCCAGTCAGTCAGTCACTGAGTCAGTCAGTCTGTCGGTGGGTGGGTCAGTCACTGAGTCAGTCAGTCTGTCGGTGGGTGGGTCGGTCTGTGGGTGGGTCGGTCTGTGGGTGGGTCAGTCGGTCGGTCGGTCGGTCGGTCGGTCGGTCGGTAGGTCGGTCGGTCGGTCGGGTCGGGTCGGGTCGGGTCGGGTCGGGTCGGGTCGGGTCGGGTTCGGGTCGGGTCGGGTCGGGTCGGGTCGGGTCGGTCGGTCGGTCGGTCGGTCGGTCGGTCGGTCGGTCGGTCGGTCGGTCGGTCGGTCAGTCGGTCGGTCGGTCGGTCAGTCAGTCAGTCAGTCAGTCAGTCAGTTAGTCAGTCAGTCAGTCAGTCAGTCAGTCAGTTAGTCAGTCAGTCAGTCAGTCAGTCAGTTAGTCAGTTAGTCAGCTACTCAGTCAGTCAGTCAGTCAGTCAGTCAGTCAGTCAGTCAGTCAGTCAGTCAGTCAGTCAGTCAGTCAGTCAGTCAGTCAGTCAGTCAGTCAGTCAGTCAGTCAGTCAGTCTGCCAGTAGGTCAGCCAGTCAGTCAGTAGGTCATTCTGTCAGTCTGTGGGTCAGCCAGTCCGTCATTAGGTCATTCAGCAGTCATAAGGTCAGTCAGTCAGTCAGTCAGTCAGTCAGCTAGTCAGTCAGCTAGTCAGCTAGTTAGTCAGCTAGTCACTCAGTCTGTCAGACAGCTAGTCACTCAGTAGGTTGGTCAGTCAGTCGGTCTTACCGTCGGTCGGTCAGTCAGTCACTCAGTCTGTCAGACAGCTAGTCACTCAGTCTGTCAGACATCTACTCACTCAGTCAGTCAGTATGTCAGCCAGTCAGTCAGTCAGTAAATCAGTCAGTCAGTCACAGTCAGTGAGTCAGTCACAGTAAGTGAGTCAGTCACAGTCAGTGAGTCAGTCAGTGAGTCAGTCACAGTCAGTGAGTCAGTCTGTGAGTCAGTCAGTCAGTCATTCAGTCAGTAGGTCAGTCAGTCTGTCTCTCAGTCAGTAGGTCAGTCTGTCAGTAGGTCTTTCAGTAGGTCAGTCATTTGGTCGATCGATCAGTCAGTCAGTTAGTCAGTCTGCCAGTAGGTCAGCCAGTCAGTCAGTAGGTCATTCTGTCAGTCAGTGGGTCAGCCAGTCCGTCATTAGGTCATTCAGCAGTCACTAGGTCAGCCAATCTGTAAGTCAGTCAGTTAGTTGGTCAGTCAGCTAATCACTCAGACTGTAAGACAGCTAGTCACTCAGTCTGTCAGACAGCTAGTCACCCAGTCAGTCAGTCAGACAGCTAGTCACTCAGTCTGTCAGACAGCTAGTCACTCAGTCAGTCAGTAGGTCAGCCAGTCAGTCAGTCAGTAGGTCAACCAGTTAGCAGGTCAAGAGATCAGTCAGTCAGTCAGTAGATCAGCCAGTCAGTCAGTAGGTCAATTTGTCATTCAGTGGGTCAGTCAGTCTGTCTTTAGGTCATCAAGTCTGTCAGTCAGCCAGTCACTCAGTAGGTCAGTCAGTTGCTCAGCCTGTCATTCACTGAGCCAGTCAGTCAGTCACTGAGTCAGTCAGTCTGTCGGTGGGTGGGTCAGTCACTGAGTCAGTCAGTCTGTCGGTGGGTGGGTCGGTCTGTGGGTGGGTCGGTCTGTGGGTGGGTCAGTCGGTCGGTCGGTCGGTCGGTCGGTCGGTCGGTCGGTAGGTCGGTCGGTCGGGTCGGGTCGGTCGGGTCGGGTCGGGTCGGGTTGGGTCGGGTCGGGTCGGGTCGGGTCGGGTCGGTCGGTCGGTCGGTCGGTCGGTCGGTCGGTCGGTCGGTCGGTCGGTCGGTCGGTCGGTCGGTCAGTCAGTCAGTCAGTCAGTCAGTCAGTCAGTCAGTCAGTCAGTCAGTCAGTTAGTCAGTCAGTCAGTCAGTCAGTTAGTCAGTTAGTCAGCTACTCAGTCAGTCAGTCAGTCAGTCAGTCAGTCAGTCAGGTCAGTCAGTCAGTCAGTCAGTCAGTCAGTCAGTCAGTCAGTCAGTCAGTCAGTCAGTCAGTCAGTCAGTCAGTCAGTCAGTCAGTCAGTCAGTCAGTCAGTCAGTCAGTCAGTCAGTCAGTCTGCCAGTAGGTCAGCCAGTCAGTCAGTAGGTCATTCTGTCAGTCTGTGGGTCAGCCAGTCCGTCATTAGGTCATTCAGCAGTCATAAGGTCAGTCAGTCAGTCAGTCAGTCAGTCAGCTAGTCAGTCAGCTAGTCAGCTAGTTAGTCAGCTAGTCACTCAGTCTGTCAGACAGCTAGTCACTCAGTAGGTTGGTCAGTCAGTCGGTCTTACCGTCGGTCGGTCAGTCAGTCACTCAGTCTGTCAGACAGCTAGTCACTCAGTCTGTCAGACATCTACTCACTCAGTCAGTCAGTATGTCAGCCAGTCAGTCAGTCAGTAAATCAGTCAGTCAGTCACAGTCAGTGAGTCAGTCACAGTAAGTGAGTCAGTCACAGTCAGTGAGTCAGTCAGTGAGTCAGTCACAGTCAGTGAGTCAGTCTGTGAGTCAGTCAGTCATTCAGTCAGTAGGTCAGTCAGTCTGTCTCTCAGTCAGTAGGTCAGTCTGTCAGTAGGTCTTTCAGTAGGTCAGTCATTTGGTCGATCGATCAGTCAGTCAGTTAGTCAGTCTGCCAGTAGGTCAGCCAGTCAGTCAGTAGGTCATTCTGTCAGTCAGTGGGTCAGCCAGTCCGTCATTAGGTCATTCAGCAGTCACTAGGTCAGCCAATCTGTAAGTCAGTCAGTTAGTTGGTCAGTCAGCTAATCACTCAGACTGTAAGACAGCTAGTCACTCAGTCTGTCAGACAGCTAGTCACCCAGTCAGTCAGTCAGACAGCTAGTCACTCAGTCTGTCAGACAGCTAGTCACTCAGTCAGTCAGTAGGTCAGCCAGTCAGTCAGTCAGTAGGTCAACCAGTTAGCAGGTCAAGAGATCAGTCAGTCAGTCAGTAGATCAGCCAGTCAGTCAGTAGGTCAATTTGTCATTCAGTGGGTCAGTCAGTCTGTCTTTAGGTCATCAAGTCTGTCAGTCAGCCAGTCACTCAGTAGGTCAGTCAGTTGCTCAGCCTGTCATTTACTGAGCCAGTCAGTCAGTCACTGAGTCAGTCAGTCTGTCGGTGGGTGGGTCAGTCACTGAGTCAGTCAGTCTGTCGGTGGGTGGGTCGGTCTGTGGGTGGGTCGGTCTGTGGGTGGGTCAGTCGGTCGGTCGGTCGGTCGGTCGGTCGGTCGGTAGGTCGGTCGGTCGGTCGGGTCGGGTCGGGTCGGGTCGGGTCGGGTCGGGTCGGGTCGGGTTGGGTCGGGTTGGGTCGGGTCGGGTCGGGTCGGTCGGTCGGTCGGTCGGTCGGTCGGTCGGTCGGTCGGTCGGTCGGTCGGTCGGTCGGTCGGTCAGTCGGTCGGTCGGTCGGTCAGTCAGTCAGTCAGTCAGTCAGTCAGTCAGTCAGTCAGTCAGTCAGTCAGTCAGTCAGTCAGTCAGTCAGTCAGTCAGTCAGTCAGTCAGTTAGTCAGTCAGTCAGTCAGTCAGTTAGTCAGTTTGTCAGCTACTCAGTCAGTCAGTCAGTCAGTCAGTCAGTCAGTCAGTCAGTCAGTCAGTCAGTCAGTCAGTCAGTCAGTCAGTCAGTCAGTCAGTCAGTCAGTCAGTCAGTCTGCCAGTAGGCCAGCCAGTCAGTCAGTAGGTCATTCTGTCAGTCTGTGGGTCAGCCAGTCCGTCATTAGGTCATTCAGCAGTCATAAGGTCAGTCAGTCAGTCAGTCAGTCAGTCAGCTAGTCAGTCAGCTAGTCAGCTAGTTAGTCAGCTAGTCACTCAGTCTGTCAGACAGCTAGTCACTCAGTAGGTTGGTCAGTCAGTCGGTCTTACCGTCGGTCGGTCAGTCAGTCACTCAGTCTGTCAGACAGCTAGTCACTCAGTCTGTCAGACATCTACTCACTCAGTCAGTCAGTATGTCAGCCAGTCAGTCAGTCAGTAAATCAGTCAGTCAGTCACAGTCAGTGAGTCAGTCACAGTAATGGAGTCAGTCACAGTCAGTGAGTCAGTCAGTGAGTCAGTCACAGTCAGTGAGTCAGTCTGTGAGTCAGTCAGTCATTCAGTCAGTAGGTCAGTCAGTCTGTCTCTCAGTCAGTAGGTCAGTCTGTCAGTAGGTCTTTCAGTAGGTCAGTCATTTGGTCGATCGATCAGTCAGTCAGTTAGTCAGTCTGCCAGTAGGTCAGCCAGTCAGTCAGTAGGTCATTCTGTCAGTCAGTGGGTCAGCCAGTCCGTCATTAGGTCATTCAGCAGTCACTAGGTCAGCCAATCTGTAAGTCAGTCAGTTAGTTGGTCAGTCAGCTAATCACTCAGACTGTAAGACAGCTAGTCACTCAGTCTGTCAGACAGCTAGTCACCCAGTCAGTCAGTCAGACAGCTAGTCACTCAGTCTGTCAGACAGCTAGTCACTCAGTCAGTCAGTAGGTCAGCCAGTCAGTCAGTCAGTAGGTCAACCAGTTAGCAGGTCAAGAGATCAGTCAGTCAGTCAGTAGATCAGCCAGTCAGTCAGTAGGTCAATTTGTCATTCAGTGGGTCAGTCAGTCTGTCTTTAGGTCATCAAGTCTGTCAGTCAGCCAGTCACTCAGTAGGTCAGTCAGTTGCTCAGCCTGTCATTCACTGAGCCAGTCAGTCAGTCACTGAGTCAGTCAGTCTGTCGGTGGGTGGGTCAGTCACTGAGTCAGTCAGTCTGTCGGTGGGTGGGTCGGTCTGTGGGTGGGTCGGTCTGTGGGTGGGTCAGTCGGTCGGTCGGTCGGTCGGTCGGTAGGTCGGTCGGTCGGTCGGGTCGGGTCGGGTCGGGTCGGGTCTGGTCGGGTCGGGTCGGGTCGGGTCGGGTCGGTCGGTCGGTCGGTCGGTCGGTCGGTCGGTCGGTCGGTCGGTCGGTCGGTCGGTCGGTCGGTCGGTCGGTCGGTCGGTCGGTCGGTCGGTCGGTCGGTCAGTCAGTCAGTCAGTCAGTCAGTCAGTCAGTCAGTCAGTCAGTCAGTCAGTCAGTTAGTCAGTCAGTCAGTCAGTCAGTTAGTCAGTTAGTCAGCTACTCAGTCAGTCAGTCAGTCAGTCAGTCAGTCAGTCAGTCAGTCAGTCAGTCAGTCAGTCAGTCAGTCAGTCAGTCAGTCAGTCAGTCAGTCAGTCAGTCAGTCAGTCAGTCAGTCAGTCAGTCAGTCAGTCAGTCAGTCAGTCAGTCAGTCTGCCAGTAGGTCAGCCAGTCAGTCAGTAGGTCATTCTGTCAGTCTGTGGGTCAGCCAGTCCGTCATTAGGTCATTCAGCAGTCATAAGGTCAGTCAGTCAGTCAGTCAGTCAGTCAGCTAGTCAGTCAGCTAGTCAGCTAGTTAGTCAGCTAGTCACTCAGTCTGTCAGACAGCTAGTCACTCAGTAGGTTGGTCAGTCAGTCGGTCTTACCGTCGGTCGGTCAGTCAGTCACTCAGTCTGTCAGACAGCTAGTCACTCAGTCTGTCAGACATCTACTCACTCAGTCAGTCAGTATGTCAGCCAGTCAGTCAGTCAGTAAATCAGTCAGTCAGTCACAGTCAGTGAGTCAGTCACAGTAAGTGAGTCAGTCACAGTCAGTGAGTCAGTCAGTGAGTCAGTCACAGTCAGTGAGTCAGTCTGTGAGTCAGTCAGTCATTCAGTCAGTAGGTCAGTCAGTCTGTCTCTCAGTCAGTAGGTCAGTCTGTCAGTAGGTCTTTCAGTAGGTCAGTCATTTGGTCGATCGATCAGTCAGTCAGTTAGTCAGTCTGCCAGTAGGTCAGCCAGTCAGTCAGTAGGTCATTCTGTCAGTCAGTGGGTCAGCCAGTCCGTCATTAGGTCATTCAGCAGTCACTAGGTCAGCCAATCTGTAAGTCAGTCAGTTAGTTGGTCAGTCAGCTAATCACTCAGACTGTAAGACAGCTAGTCACTCAGTCTGTCAGACAGCTAGTCACCCAGTCAGTCAGTCAGACAGCTAGTCACTCAGTCTGTCAGACAGTTAGTCACTCAGTCAGTCAGTAGGTCAGCCAGTCAGTCAGTCAGTAGGTCAACCAGTTAGCAGGTCAAGAGATCAGTCAGTCAGTCAGTAGATCAGCCAGTCAGTCAGTAGGTCAATTTGTCATTCAGTGGGTCAGTCAGTCTGTCTTTAGGTCATCAAGTCTGTCAGTCAGCCAGTCACTCAGTAGGTCAGTCAGTTGCTCAGCCTGTCATTCACTGAGCCAGTCAGTCAGTCACTGAGTCAGTCAGTCTGTCGGTGGGTGGGTCAGTCACTGAGTCAGTCAGTCTGTCGGTGGGTGGGTCGGTCTGTGGGTGGGTCGGTCTGTGGGTGGGTCAGTCGGTCGGTCGGTCGGTCGGGCGGTCGGTCGGTAGGTCGGTCGGTCGGTCGGGTCGGGTCAGGTCGGGTCGGGTCGGGTCGGGTCGGGTCGGGTCGGGTCGGGTCGGGTCGGGTCGGTCGGTCGATCGGTCGGTCGGTCGGTCGGTCGGTCGGTCGGTCGGTCGGTCGGTCGGTCGGTCGGTCAGTCAGTCAGTCAGTCAGTCAGTCAGTCAGTCAGTCAGTCAGTCAGTCAGTCAGTCAGTTAGTCAGTCAGTCAGTCAGTCAGTCAGTCAGTCAGTCAGTCAGTCAGTCAGTCAGTCAGTCAGTCAGTCAGTCAGTCAGTCAGTCTGCCAGTAGGTCAGCCAGTCAGTCAGTAGTTCATTCTGTCAGTCTGTGGGTCAGCCAGTCCGTCATTAGGTCATTCAGCATTCATAAGGTCAGTCAGTCAGTCAGTCAGTCAGTCAGCTAGTCAGTCAGCTAGTCAGCTAGTTAGTCAGCTAGTCACTCAGTCTGTCAGACAGCTAGTCACTCAGTAGGTTGGTCAGTCAGTCGGTCTTACCGTCGGTCGGTCAGTCAGTCACTCAGTCTGTCAGACAGCTAGTCACTCAGTCTGTCAGACATCTACTCACTCAGTCAGTCAGTATGTCAGCCAGTCAGTCAGTCAGTAAATCAGTCAGTCAGTCACAGTCAGTGAGTCAGTCACAGTAAGTGAGTCAGTCACAGTCAGTGAGTCAGTCAGTGAGTCAGTCACAGTCAGTGAGTCAGTCTGTGAGTCAGTCAGTCAGTCATTCAGTCAGTAGGTCAGTCAGTCTGTCTCTCAGTCAGTAGGTCAGTCTGTCAGTAGGTCTTTCAGTAGGTCAGTCATTTGGTCGATCGATCAGTCAGTCAGTTAGTCAGTCTGCCAGTAGGTCAGCCAGTCAGTCAGTAGGTCATTCTGTCAGTCAGTGGGTCAGCCAGTCCGTCATTAGGTCATTCAGCAGTCACTAGGTCAGCCAATCTGTAAGTCAGTCAGTTAGTTGGTCAGTCAGCTAATCACTCAGACTGTAAGACAGCTAGTCACTCAGTCTGTCAGACAGCTAGTCACCCAGTCAGTCAGTCAGACAGCTAGTCACTCAGTCTGTCAGACAGCTAGTCACTCAGTCAGTCAGTAGGTCAGCCAGTCAGTCAGTCAGTAGGTCAACCAGTTAGCAGGTCAAGAGATCAGTCAGTCAGTCAGTAGATCAGCCAGTCAGTCAGTAGGTCAATTTGTCATTCAGTGGGTCAGTCAGTCTGTCTTTAGGTCATCAAGTCTGTCAGTCAGCCAGTCACTCAGTAGGTCAGTCAGTTGCTCAGCCTGTCATTCACTGAGCCAGTCAGTCAGTCACTGAGTCAGTCAGTCTGTCGGTGGGTGGGTCAGTCACTGAGTCAGTCAGTCTGTCGGTGGGTGGGTCGGTCTGTGGGTGGGTCAGTCGGTCGGTCGGTCGGTCGGTCGGTCGGTCGGTCGGTCGGTCGGTCGGTCGGTCAGTCAGTCAGTCAGTCAGTCAGTCAGTCAGTCAGTCAGTCAGTCAGTCAGTCAGTCAGTCAGTCAGTCAGTTAGTCAGTCAGTCAGTCAGTCAGTTAGTCAGTTAGTCAGCTACTCAGTCAGTCAGTCAGTCAGTCAGTCAGTCAGTCAGTCAGTCAGTCAGTCAGTCAGTCAGTCAGTCAGTCAGTCAGTCAGTCAGTCAGTCAGTCAGTCAGTCAGTCAGTCAGTCAGTCAGTCAGTCAGTCAGTCAGTCAGTCAGTCAGTCAGTCAGTCAGTCTGCCAGTAGGTCAGCCAGTCAGTCAGTAGGTCATTCTGTCAGTCTGTGGGTCAGCCAGTCCGTCATTAGGTCATTCAGCAGTCATAAGGTCAGTCAGTCAGTCAGTCAGTCAGTCAGCTAGTCAGTCAGCTAGTCAGCTAGTTAGTCAGCTAGTCACTCAGTCTGTCAGACAGCTAGTCACTCAGTAGGTTGGTCAGTCAGTCGGTCTTACCGTCGGTCGGTCAGTCAGTCACTCAGTCTGTCAGACAGCTAGTCACTCAGTCTGTCAGACATCTACTCACTCAGTCAGTCAGTATGTCAGCCAGTCAGTCAGTCAGTAAATCAGTCAGTCAGTCACAGTCAGTGAGTCAGTCACAGTAAGTGAGTCAGTCACAGTCAGTGAGTCAGTCAGTGAGTCAGTCACAGTCAGTGAGTCAGTCTGTGAGTCAGTCAGTCATTCAGTCAGTAGGTCAGTCAGTCTGTCTCTCAGTCAGTAGGTCAGTCTGTCAGTAGGTCTTTCAGTAGGTCAGTCATTTGGTCGATCGATCAGTCAGTCAGTTAGTCAGTCTGCCAGTAGGTCAGCCAGTCAGTCAGTAGGTCATTCTGTCAGTCAGTGGGTCAGCCAGTCCGTCATTAGGTCATTCAGCAGTCACTAGGTCAGCCAATCTGTAAGTCAGTCAGTTAGTTGGTCAGTCAGCTAATCACTCAGACTGTAAGACAGCTAGTCACTCAGTCTGTCAGACAGCTAGTCACCCAGTCAGTCAGTCAGACAGCTAGTCACTCAGTCTGTCAGACAGCTAGTCACTCAGTCAGTCAGTAGGTCAGCCAGTCAGTCAGTCAGTAGGTCAACCAGTTAGCAGGTCAAGAGATCAGTCAGTCAGTCAGTAGATCAGCCAGTCAGTCAGTAGGTCAATTTGTCATTCAGTGGGTCAGTCAGTCTGTCTTTAGGTCATCAAGTCTGTCAGTCAGCCAGTCACTCAGTAGGTCAGTCAGTTGCTCAGCCTGTCATTCACTGAGCCAGTCAGTCAGTCACTGAGTCAGTCAGTCTGTCGGTGGGTGGGTCAGTCACTGAGTCAGAGAGTCTGTCGGTGGGTGGGTCGGTCTGTGGGTGGGTCGGTCTGTGGGTGGGTCAGTCGGTCGGTCGGTCGGTCGGTCGGTCGGTCGGTCGGTAGGTCGGTCGGTCGGTCGGGTCGGGTCGGGTCGGGTCGGGTCGGGTCGGGTTGGGTCGGGTCGGGTCGGGTCGGTCGGTCGGTCGGTCGGTCGGTCGGTCGGTCGGTCGGTCGGTCGGTCGGTCGGTCGGTCAGTCAGTCAGTCAGTCAGTCAGTCAGTCAGTCAGTCAGTCAGTCAGTCAGTCAGTCAGTCAGTCAGTTAGTCAGTCAGTCAGTCAGTCAGATAGTCAGTTAGTCAGCTACTCAGTCTGTCAGTCAGTCAGTCAGTCAGTCAGTCAGTCAGTCAGTCAGTCAGTCAGTCAGTCAGTCAGTCAGTCAGTCAGTCAGTCAGTCAGTCAGTCAGTCAGTCAGTCAGTCAGTCTGCCAGTAGGTCAGCCAGTCAGTCAGTAGGTCATTCTGTCAGTCTGTGGGTCAGCCAGTCCGTCATTAGGTCATTCAGCAGTCATAAGGTCAGTCAGTCAGTCAGTCAGTCAGTCAGCTAGTCAGTCAGCTAGTCAGCTAGTTAGTCAGCTAGTCACTCAGTCTGTCAGACAGCTAGTCACTCAGTAGGTTGGTCAGTCAGTCGGTCTTACCGTCGGTCGGTCAGTCAGTCACTCAGTCTGTCAGACAGCTAGTCACTCAGTCTGTCAGACATCTACTCACTCAGTCAGTCAGTATGTCAGCCAGTCAGTCAGTCAGTAAATCAGTCAGTCAGTCACAGTCAGTGAGTCAGTCACAGTAAGTGAGTCAGTCACAGTCAGTGAGTCAGTCAGTGAGTCAGTCACAGTCAGTGAGTCAGTCTGTGAGTCAGTCAGTCAGTCATTCAGTCAGTAGGTCAGTCAGTCTGTCTCTCAGTCAGTAGGTCAGTCTGTCAGTAGGTCTTTCAGTAGGTCAGTCATTTGGTCGATCGATCAGTCAGTCAGTTAGTCAGTCTGCCAGTAGGTCAGCCAGTCAGTCAGTAGGTCATTCTGTCAGTCAGTGGGTCAGCCAGTCCGTCATTAGGTCATTCAGCAGTCACTAGGTCAGCCAATCTGTAAGTCAGTCAGTTAGTTGGTCAGTCAGCTAATCACTCAGACTGTAAGACAGCTAGTCACTCAGTCTGTCAGACAGCTAGTCACCCAGTCAGTCAGTCAGACAGCTAGTCACTCAGTCTGTCAGACAGCTAGTCACTCAGTCAGTCAGTAGGTCAGCCAGTCAGTCAGTCAGTAGGTCAACCAGTTAGCAGGTCAAGAGATCAGTCAGTCAGTCAGTAGATCAGCCAGTCAGTCAGTAGGTCAATTTGTCATTCAGTGGGTCAGTCAGTCTGTCTCTAGGTCATCAAGTCTGTCAGTCAGCCAGTCACTCAGTAGGTCAGTCGGTTGCTCAGCCTGTCATTCACTGAGCCAGTCAGTCAGTCACTGAGTCAGTCAGTCTGTCGGTGGGTGGGTCAGTCACTGAGTCAGTCAGTCTGTCGGTGGGTGGGTCGGTCTGTGGGTGGGTCGGTCTGTGGGTGGGTCAGTCGGTCGGTCGGTCGGTCGGTCGGTCGGTCGGTAGGTCGGTCGGTCGGTCGGGTCGGGTCGGGTCGGGTCGGGTCGGGTCGGGTCGGGTCGGGTCGGGTCGGGTCGGGTCGGGTCGGGTCGGGTCGGGTCGGGTCGGGTCGGTCGGTCGGTCGGTCGGTCGGTCGGTCGGTCGGTCGGTCGGTCGGTCGGTCAGTCAGTCAGTCAGTCAGTCAGTCAGTCAGTCAGTCAGTCAGTCAGTCAGTCAGTCAGTTAGTCAGTCAGTCAGTCAGTCAGTTAGTCAGTTAGTCAGCTACTCAGTCAGTCAGTCAGTCAGTCAGTCAGTCAGTCAGTCAGTCAGTCAGTCAGTCAGTCAGTCAGTCAGTCAGTCAGTCAGTCAGTCAGTCAGTCAGTCAGTCAGTCAGTCAGTCTGCCAGTAGGTCAGCCAGTCAGTCAGTAGGTCATTCTGTCAGTCTGTGGGTCAGCCAGTCCGTCATTAGGTCATTCAGCAGTCATAAGGTCAGTCAGTCAGTCAGTCAGTCAGTCAGCTAGTCAGTCAGCTAGTCAGCTAGTTAGTCAGCTAGTCACTCAGTCTGTCAGACAGCTAGTCACTCAGTAGGTTGGTCAGTCAGTCGGTCTTACCGTCGGTCGGTCAGTCAGTCACTCAGTCTGTCAGACAGCTAGTCACTCAGTCTGTCAGACATCTACTCACTCAGTCAGTCAGTATGTCAGCCAGTCAGTCAGTCAGTAAATCAGTCAGTCAGTCACAGTCAGTGAGTCAGTCACAGTAAGTGAGTCAGTCACAGTCAGTGAGTCAGTCAGTGAGTCAGTCACAGTCAGTGAGTCAGTCTGTGAGTCAGTCAGTCATTCAGTCAGTAGGTCAGTCAGTCTGTCTCTCAGTCAGTAGGTCAGTCTGTCAGTAGGTCTTTCAGTAGGTCAGTCATTTGGTCGATCGATCAGTCAGTCAGTTAGTCAGTCTGCCAGTAGGTCAGCCAGTCAGTCAGTAGGTCATTCTGTCAGTCAGTGGGTCAGCCAGTCCGTCATTAGGTCATTCAGCAGTCACTAGGTCAGCCAATCTGTAAGTCAGTCAGTTAGTTGGTCAGTCAGCTAATCACTCAGACTGTAAGACAGCTAGTCACTCAGTCTGTCAGACAGCTAGTCACCCAGTCAGTCAGTCAGACAGCTAGTCACTCAGTCTGTCAGACAGCTAGTCACTCAGTCAGTCAGTAGGTCAGCCAGTCAGTCAGTCAGTAGGTCAACCAGTTAGCAGGTCAAGAGATCAGTCAGTCAGTCAGTAGATCAGCCAGTCAGTCAGTAGGTCAATTTGTCATTCAGTGGGTCAGTCAGTCTGTCTTTAGGTCATCAAGTCTGTCAGTCAGCCAGTCACTCAGTAGGTCAGTCAGTTGCTCAGCCTGTCATTCACTGAGCCAGTCAGTCAGTCACTGAGTCAGTCAGTCTGTCGGTGGGTGGGTCAGTCACTGAGTCAGTCAGTCTGTCGGTGGGTGGGTCGGTCTGTGGGTGGGTCGGTCTGTGGGTGGGTCAGTCGGTCGGTCGGTCGGTCGGTCGGTCGGTCGGTAGGTCGGTCGGTCGGTCGGGTCGGGTCGGGTCGGGTCGGGTCGGGTTGGGTCGGGTCGGGTCGGGTCGGGTCGGGTCGGTCGGTCGGTCGGTCGGTCGGTCGGTCGGTCGGTCGGTCGGTCGGTCGGTCGGTCGGTCGGTCGGTCGGTCAGTCAGTCAGTCAGTCAGTCAGTCAGTCAGTCAGTCAGTCAGTCAGTCAGTTAGTCAGTCAGTCAGTCAGTCAGTTAGTCAGTTAGTCAGCTACTCAGTCAGTCAGTCAGTCAGTCAGTCAGTCAGTCAGTCAGTCAGTCAGTCAGTCAGTCAGTCAGTCAGTCAGTCAGTCAGTCAGTCAGTCAGTCAGTCAGTCAGTCAGTCTGCCAGTAGGTCAGCCAGTCAGTCAGTAGGTCATTCTGTCAGTCTGTGGGTCAGCCAGTCCGTCATTAGGTCATTCAGCAGTCATAAGGTCAGTCAGTCAGTCAGTCAGTCAGTCAGCTAGTCAGTCAGCTAGTCAGCTAGTTAGTCAGCTAGTCACTCAGTCTGTCAGACAGCTAGTCACTCAGTAGGTTGGTCAGTCAGTCGGTCTTACCGTCGGTCGGTCAGTCAGTCACTCAGTCTGTCAGACAGCTAGTCACTCAGTCTGTCAGACATCTACTCACTCAGTCAGTCAGTATGTCAGCCAGTCAGTCAGTCAGTAAATCAGTCAGTCAGTCACAGTCAGTGAGTCAGTCACAGTAAGTGAGTCAGTCACAGTCAGTGAGTCAGTCAGTGAGTCAGTCACAGTCAGTGAGTCAGTCTGTGAGTCAGTCAGTCAGTCATTCAGTCAGTAGGTCAGTCAGTCTGTCTCTCAGTCAGTAGGTCAGTCTGTCAGTAGGTCTTTCAGTAGGTCAGTCATTTGGTCGATCGATCAGTCAGTCAGTTAGTCAGTCTGCCAGTAGGTCAGCCAGTCAGTCAGTAGGTCATTCTGTCAGTCAGTGGGTCAGCCAGTCCGTCATTAGGTCATTCAGCAGTCACTAGGTCAGCCAATCTGTAAGTCAGTCAGTTAGTTGGTCAGTCAGCTAATCACTCAGACTGTAAGACAGCTAGTCACTCAGTCTGTCAGACAGCTAGTCACCCAGTCAGTCAGTCAGACAGCTAGTCACTCAGTCTGTCAGACAGCTAGTCACTCAGTCAGTCAGTAGGTCAGCCAGTCAGTCAGTCAGTAGGTCAACCAGTTAGCAGGTCAAGAGATCAGTCAGTCAGTCAGTAGATCAGCCAGTCAGTCAGTAGGTCAATTTGTCATTCAGTGGGTCAGTCAGTCTGTCTTTAGGTCATCAAGTCTGTCAGTCAGCCAGTCACTCAGTAGGTCAGTCAGTTGCTCAGCCTGTCATTCACTGAGCCAGTCAGTCAGTCACTGAGTCAGTCAGTCTGTCGGTGGGTGGGTCAGTCACTGAGTCAGTCAGTCTGTCGGTGGGTGGGTCGGTCTGTGGGTGGGTCGGTCTGTGGGTGGGTCAGTCGGTCGGTCGGTCGGTCGGTAGGTCGGTCGGTCGGGTCGGGTCGGGTCGGGTCGGGTCGGGTCGGGTCGGGTCGGGTTGGGTCGGGTCGGTCGGTCGGTCGGTCGGTCGGTCGGTCGGTCAGTCGGTCGGTCGGTCGGTCGGTCGGTCAGTCAGTCAGTCAGTCAGTCAGTCAGTCAGTCAGTCAGTCAGTCAGTCAGTCAGTAAGTCAGTCAGTCAGTCAGTCAGTTAGTCAGTTAGTCAGCTACTCAGTCAGTCAGTCAGTCAGTCAGTCAGTCAGTCAGTCAGTCAGTCAGTCAGTCAGTCAGTCAGTCAGTCAGTCAGTCAGTCAGTCAGTCAGTCAGTCAGTCAGTCAGTCAGTCAGTCAGTCAGTCAGTCAGTCAGTCAGTCAGTCAGTCTGCCAGTAGGTCAGCCAGTCAGTCAGTAGGTCATTCTGTCAGTCTGTGGGTCAGCCAGTCCGTCATTAGGTCATTCAGCAGTCATAAGGTCAGTCAGTCAGTCAGTCAGTCAGTCAGCTAGTCAGTCAGCTAGTCAGCTAGTTAGTCAGCTAGTCACTCAGTCTGTCAGACAGCTAGTCACTCAGTAGGTTGGTCAGTCAGTCGGTCTTACCGTCGGTCGGTCAGTCAGTCACTCAGTCTGTCAGACAGCTAGTCACTCAGTCTGTCAGACATCTACTCACTCAGTCAGTCAGTATGTCAGCCAGTCAGTCAGTCAGTAAATCAGTCAGTCAGTCACAGTCAGTGAGTCAGTCACAGTAAGTGAGTCAGTCACAGTCAGTGAGTCAGTCAGTGAGTCAGTCACAGTCAGTGAGTCAGTCTGTGAGTCAGTCAGTCAGTCATTCAGTCAGTAGGTCAGTCAGTCTGTCTCTCAGTCAGTAGGTCAGTCTGTCAGTAGGTCTTTCAGTAGGTCAGTCATTTGGTCGATCGATCAGTCAGTCAGTTAGTCAGTCTGCCAGTAGGTCAGCCAGTCAGTCAGTAGGTCATTCTGTCAGTCAGTGGGTCAGCCAGTCCGTCATTAGGTCATTCAGCAGTCACTAGGTCAGCCAATCTGTAAGTCAGTCAGTTAGTTGGTCAGTCAGCTAATCACTCAGACTGTAAGACAGCTAGTCACTCAGTCTGTCAGACAGCTAGTCACCCAGTCAGTCAGTCAGACAGCTAGTCACTCAGTCTGTCAGACAGCTAGTCACTCAGTCAGTCAGTAGGTCAGCCAGTCAGTCAGTCAGTAGGTCAACCAGTTAGCAGGTCAAGAGATCAGTCAGTCAGTCAGTAGATCAGCCAGTCAGTCAGTAGGTCAATTTGTCATTCAGTGGGTCAGTCAGTCTGTCTTTAGGTCATCAAGTCTGTCAGTCAGCCAGTCACTCAGTAGGTCAGTCAGTTGCTCAGCCTGTCATTCACTGAGCCAGTCAGTCAGTCACTGAGTCAGTCAGTCTGTCGGTGGGTGGGTCAGTAACTGAGTCAGTCAGTCTGTCGGTGGGTGGGTCGGTCTGTGGGTGGGTCGGTCTGTGGGTGGGTCAGTCGGTCGGTCGGTCGGTCGGTCGGTCGGTCGGTAGGTCGGTCGGTCGGTCGGGTCGGGTCGGGTCGGGTCGGGTCGGGTCGGGTCGGGTCGGGTTGGGTCGGGTCGGGTCGGGTCGGGTCGGGTCGGTCGGTCGGTCGGTCGGTCGGTCGGTCGGTCGGTCGGTCGGTCGGTCGGTCAGTCAGTCAGTCAGTCAGTCAGTCAGTCAGTCAGTCAGTCAGTCAGTCAGTCAGTCAGTCAGTCAGTTAGTCAGTCAGTCAGTCAGTCAGTTAGTCAGTTAGTCAGCTACTCAGTCAGTCAGTCAGTCAGTCAGTCAGTCAGTCAGTCAGTCAGTCAGTCAGTCAGTCAGTCAGTCAGTCAGTCAGTCAGTCAGTCAGTCAGTCAGTCAGTCAGTCAGTCAG
Source organism: Fragum sueziense (assembly GCA_963680895.1). NCBI lineage: Eukaryota > Metazoa > Mollusca > Bivalvia > Cardiida > Cardiidae > Fragum > Fragum sueziense. Next base: position 45,468 of record CAVMGG010000257.1, read on the forward strand.
TCAGTCAGTCTGCCAGTAGGTCAGCCAGTCAGTCAGTAGGTCATTCTGTCAGTCTGTGGGTCAGCCAGTCCGTCATTAGGTCATTCAGCAGTCATAAGGTCAGTCAGTCAGTCAGTCAGTCAGTCAGCTAGTCAGTCAGCTAGTCAGCTAGTTAGTCAGCTAGTCACTCAGTCTGTCAGACAGCTAGTCACTCAGTAGGTTGGTCAGTCAGTCGGTCTTACCGTCGGTCGGTCAGTCAGTCACTCAGTCTGTCAGACAGCTAGTCACTCAGTCTGTCAGACAGCTAGTCACTCAGTCTGTCAGACATCTACTCACTCAGTCAGTCAGTATGTCAGCCAGTCAGTCAGTCAGTAAATCAGTCAGTCAGTCACAGTCAGTGAGTCAGTCACAGTAAGTGAGTCAGTCACAGTCAGTGAGTCAGTCAGTGAGTCAGTCACAGTCAGTGAGTCAGTCTGTGAGTCAGTCAGTCATTCAGTCAGTAGGTCAGTCAGTCTGTCTCTCAGTCAGTAGGTCAGTCTGTCAGTAGGTCTTTCAGTAGGTCAGTCATTTGGTCGATCGATCAGTCAGTCAGTTAGTCAGTCTGCCAGTAGGTCAGCCAGTCAGTCAGTAGGTCATTCTGTCAGTCAGTGGGTCAGCCAGTCCGTCATTAGGTCATTCAGCAGTCACTAGGTCAGCCAATCTGTAAGTCAGTCAGTTAGTTGGTCAGTCAGCTAATCACTCAGACTGTAAGACAGCTAGTCACTCAGTCTGTCAGACAGCTAGTCACCCAGTCAGTCAGTCAGACAGCTAGTCACTCAGTCTGTCAGACAGCTAGTCACTCAGTCAGTCAGTAGGTCAGCCAGTCAGTCAGTAGGTCAACCAGTTAGCAGGTCAAGAGATCAGTCAGTCAGTCAGTAGATCAGCCAGTCAGTCAGTAGGTCAATTTGTCATTCAGTGGGTCAGTCAGTCTGTCTTTAGGTCATCAAGTCTGTCAGTCAGCCAGTCACTCAGTAGGTCAGTCAGTTGCTCAGCCTGTCATTCACTGAGCCAGTCAGTCAGTCACTGAGTCAGTCAGTCTGTCGGTGGGTGGGTCAGTCACTGAGTCAGTCAGTCTGTCGGTGGGTGGGTCGGTCTGTGGGTGGGTCGGTCTGTGGGTGGGTCAGTCGGTCGGTCGGTCGGTCGGTCGGTCGGTAGGTCGGTCGGTCGGTCGGGTCGGGTCGGGTCGGGTCGGGTCGGGTCGGGTCGGGTTGGGTCGGGTCGGGTCGGGTCGGGTCGGGTCGGGTCGGTCGGTCGGTCGGTCGGTCGGTCGGTCGGTCGGTCGGTCGGTCGGTCGGTCGGTCGGTCGGTCGGTCGGTCAGTCAGTCAGTCAGTCAGTCAGTCAGTCAGTCAGTCAGTCAGTCAGTCAGTTAGTCAGTCAGTCAGTCAGTCAGTTAGTCAGTTAGTCAGCTACTCAGTCAGTCAGTCAGTCAGTCAGTCAGTCAGTCAGTCAGTCAGTCAGTCAGTCAGTCAGTCAGTCAGTCAGTCAGTCAGTCAGTCAGTCAGTCAGTCAGTCAGTCTGCCAGTAGGTCAGCCAGTCAGTCAGTAGGTCATTCTGTCAGTCTGTGGGTCAGCCAGTCCGTCATTAGGTCATTCAGCAGTCATAAGGTCAGTCAGTCAGTCAGTCAGTCAGTCATCTAGTCAGTCAGCTAGTCAGCTAGTTAGTCAGCTAGTCACTCAGTCTGTCAGACAGCTAGTCACTCAGTAGGTTGGTCAGTCAGTCGGTCTTACCGTCGGTCGGTCAGTCAGTCACTCAGTCTGTCAGACAGCTAGTCACTCAGTCTGTCAGACATCTACTCACTCAGTCAGTCAGTATGTCAGCCAGTCAGTCAGTCAGTAAATCAGTCAGTCAGTCACAGTCAGTGAGTCAGTCACAGTAAGTGAGTCAGTCACAGTCAGTGAGTCAGTCAGTGAGTCAGTCACAGTCAGTGAGTCAGTCTGTGAGTCAGTCAGTCAGTCATTCAGTCAGTAGGTCAGTCAGTCTGTCTCTCAGTCAGTAGGTCAGTCTGTCAGTAGGTCTTTCAGTAGGTCAGTCATTTGGTCGATCGATCAGTCAGTCAGTTAGTCAGTCTGCCAGTAGGTCAGCCAGTCAGTCAGTAGGTCATTCTGTCAGTCAGTGGGTCAGCCAGTCCGTCATTAGGTCATTCAGCAGTCACTAGGTCAGCCAATCTGTAAGTCAGTCAGTTAGTTGGTCAGTCAGCTAATCACTCAGACTGTAAGACAGCTAGTCACTCAGTCTGTCAGACAGCTAGTCACCCAGTCAGTCAGTCAGACAGCTAGTCACTCAGTCTGTCAGACAGCTAGTCACTCAGTCAGTCAGTAGGTCAGCCAGTCAGTCAGTCAGTAGGTCAACCAGTTAGCAGGTCAAGAGATCAGTCAGTCAGTCAGTAGATCAGCCAGTCAGTCAGTAGGTCAATTTGTCATTCAGTGGGTCAGTCAGTCTGTCTTTAGGTCATCAAGTCTGTCAGTCAGCCAGTCACTCAGTAGGTCAGTCAGTTGCTCAGCCTGTCATTCACTGAGCCAGTCAGTCAGTCACTGAGTCAGTCAGTCTGTCGGTGGGTGGGTCAGTCACTGAGTCAGTCAGTCTGTCGGTGGGTGGGTCGGTCTGTGGGTGGGTCGGTCTGTGGGTGGGTCAGTCGGTCGGTCGGTCGGTCGGTAGGTCGGTCGGTCGGTCGGGTCGGGTCGGGTCGGGTCGGGTCGGGTCGGGTCGGGTCGGGTCGGGTCGGGTCGGGTCGGTCGGTCGTCGGTCGGTCGGTCGGTCGGTCGGTCGGTCGGTCGGTCGGTCGGTCAGTCAGTCAGTCAGTCAGTCAGTCAGTCAGTCAGTCAGTCAGTCAGTCAGTCAGTCAGTTAGTCAGTCAGTCAGTCAGTCAGTTAGTCAGTTAGTCAGCTACTCAGTCAGTCAGTCAGTCAGTCAGTCAGTCAGTCAGTCAGTCAGTCAGTCAGTCAGTCAGTCAGTCAGTCAGTCAGTCAGTCAGTCAGTCAGTCAGTCAGTCAGTC
>CAVMGG010000258.1:0-14065 GCA_963680895.1 Fragum sueziense
GACTGACTGACTGACTGACTGACTGACTGACTGACTGACTGACTGACTGACTGACTGACTGACTGACTGACTGACTGACTGACTGACTGACTGACTGACTGACTGACTGACTGACTGACTGACTGACTGACTGACTGACTGACTGACTGACTGACTGACTGACTGACTGACTGACTGACTGACTGACTGACTGACTGACTGACTGACTGACTGACTGACTGACTGACTGACTGACTGACTGACTGACTGACTGACTGACTGACTGACTGACTGACTGACTGACTGACTGACTGACTGACTGACTGACTGACTGACTGACTGACTGACTGACTGACTGACTGACTGACTGACTGACTGACTGACTGACTGACTGACTGACTGACTGACTGACTGACTGACTGACTGACTGACTGACTGACGGACTGACTGACTGACTGACTGACGGACTGACTGACGGACCGGCCCGACCCGACCCGACCCGACCCGACCCGACCCGAAACGACCCGACCCGACCCGACCGACCGACTGACTGACTGACTGACTAACTTACTGACTGACCTGACTGAATGACTGATTGGCCTGACTGACTTGACTGACTGGCTGACTGACTGACTGACTGACTGACTGACTGACTGACTGACTGACTGACTGACTGACTGACTTGACTGACTGACTGACCTGACTGACAGACCTGACTGACTTACGTACTGACTTACCGACTGGCCTGACTGACCAAACTGACCTGACTGACTGACCTGCCTGACTTACTGACTGGCTTAACTGACTGGCTTACCTGACTGACTGACTGACCTGCCTGACTTACTGACTGGCTTAACTGACTGGCTTACCTGACTGACCTGCCTACCTGACTGACTGACCTGCCTACCTGACTGACTTGACTGACTTGACTGACTTGACTGACTTGACTGACTTGACTGACTTGACTGACTTGACTGACTTGACTGACTTGACTGACTTGACTGACTTGACTGACTTGACTGACTTGACTGACTTGACTGACTTGACTGACTTGACTGACTTGACTGACTTGACTGACTTGACTGACTTGACGACTTGACTGACTTGACTGACTTGACTGACTTGACTGACTTGACTGACTTGACTGACTTGACTGACTGATGACTGACTGACTGGACTGACTGGACTGACTGGACTGACTGGACTGACTGACTGGACTGACTGGACTGACTGGACTGACTGACTGACTGGACTGACTGGACTGACTGGACTGACTGGACTGACTGGACTGACTGGACTGACTGGACTGACTGGACTGACTGGACTGACTGGACTGACTGACTGACTGGACTGACTGGACTGACTGGACTGACTGGACTGACTGGACTGACTGGACTGACTGGACTGACTGGACTGACTGGACTGACTGGACTGACTGACTGACTGGACTGACTGGACTGACTGGACTGACTGGACTGACTGGACTGACTGGACTGACTGGACTGACTGGACTGACTGGACTGACTGGACTGACTGGACTGACTGGACTGACTGGACTGACTGGACTGACTGGACTGACTGGACTGACTGGACTGACTGGACTGACTGGACTGACTGGACTGACTGGACTGACTGGACTGACTGGACTGACTGGACTGACTGGACTGACTGGACTGACTGACTGACTGGACTGACTGGACTGACTGGACTGACTGGACTGACTGGACTGACTGGACTGACTGACTGACTGGACTGACTGGACTGACTGGACTGACTGGACTGACTGGACTGACTGACTGACTGGACTGACTGGACTGACTGGACTGACTGACTGACTGGACTGACTGGACTGACTGGACTGACTGGACTGACTGGACTGACTGGACTGACTGGACTGACTGGACTGACTGGACTGACTGGACTGACTGGACTGACTGGACTGACTGGACTGACTGGACTGACTGGACTGACTGGACTGACTGGACTGACTGGACTGACTGGACTGACTGGACTGACTGGACTGACTGGACTGACTGGACTGACTGGACTGACTGGACTGACTGACTGACTGGACTGACTGACTGACTGGACTGACTGGACTGACTGGACTGACTGACTGACTGGACTGACTGGACTGACTGGACTGACTGGACTGACTGGACTGACTGGACTGACTGGACTGACTGACTGACTGGACTGACTGGACTGACTGGACTGACTGGACTGACTGGACTGACTGGACTGACTGTGACTGACTGACTGACTGACTGACTGACTGACTGACTGACTGACTGACTGACTGACTGACTGACTGACTGACTGACTGACTGACTGACTGACTGACTGACTGACTGACTGACTGACTGACTGACTGACTGACTGACTGACTGACTGACTGACTGACTGACTGACTGACTGACTGACTGACTGACTGACTGACTGACTGACTGACTGACTGACTGACTGACTGACTGACTGACTGACTGACTGACTGACTGACTGACTGACTGACTGACTGACTGACTGACTGACTGACTGACTGACTGACTGACTGACTGACTGACTGACTGACTGACTGACTGACTGACTGACTGACTGACTGACTGACTGACTGACTGACTGACTGACTGACTGACTGACTGACTGACCTGACTGACTGACTGACTGACTGACTGACTGACTGACTGACTGACTGACTGACTGACTGACTGACTGACTGACTGACTGACTGACTGACTGACTGACTGACTGACTGACTGACTGACTGACTGACTGACTGACTGACTGACTGACTGACTGACTGACTGACTGACTGACTGACTGACTGACTGACTGACTGACTGACTGACTGACTGACTGACTGACTGACTGACTGACTGACTGACTGACTGACTGACTGACTGACTGACTGACTGACTGACTGACTGACTGACTGACTGACTGACTGACTGACTGACTGACTGACTGACTGACTGACTGACTGACTGACTGACTGACTGACTGACTGACTGACTGACTGACTGACTGACTGACTGACTGACTGACTGACTGACTGACGGACTGACTGACTGACTGACTGACGGACTGACTGACGGACCGGCCCGACCCGACCCGACCCGACCCGACCCGACCCGAAACGACCCGACCCGACCCGACCGACCGACTGACTGACTGACTGACTAACTTACTGACTGACCTGACTGAATGACTGATTGGCCTGACTGACTTGACTGACTGGCTGACTGACTGACTGACTGACTGACTGACTGACTGACTGACTGACTGACTGACTGACTGACTGACTGACTTGACTGACTGACTGACCTGACTGACAGACCTGACTGACTTACGTACTGACTTACCGACTGGCCTGACTGACCAAACTGACCTGACTGACTGACCTGCCTGACTTACTGACTGGCTTAACTGACTGGCTTACCTGACTGACTGACTGACCTGCCTGACTTACTGACTGGCTTAACTGACTGGCTTACCTGACTGACCTGCCTACCTGACTGACTGACCTGCCTACCTGACTGACTTGACTGACTTGACTGACTTGACTGACTGACTGACTTGACTGACTTGACTGACTTGACTGACTTGACTGACTTGACTGACTTGACTGACTTGACTGACTTGACTGACTTGACTGACTTGACTGACTTGACTGACTTGACTGACTTGACTGGACTGACTGGACTGACTGGACTGACTGGACTGACTGGACTGACTGGACTGACTGGACTGACTGGACTGACTGGACTGACTGGACTGACTGGACTGACTGGACTGACTGGACTGACTGGACTGACTGGACTGACTGGACTGACTGGACTGACTGGACTGACTGGACTGACTGGACTGACTGGACTGACTGGACTGACTGGACTGACTGGACTGACTGGACTGACTGGACTGACTGGACTGACTGGACTGACTGGACTGACTGGACTGACTGGACTGACTGGACTGACTGGACTGACTGGACTGACTGGACTGACTGGACTGACTGGACTGACTGGACGACTGACTGGACTGACTGGACTGACTGGACTGACTGGACTGACTGGACTGACTGGACTGACTGGACTGACTGGACTGACTGGACTGACTGGACTGACTGGACTGACTGGACTGACTGGACTGACTGGACTGACTGGACTGACTGGACTGACTGGACTGACTGGACTGACTGGACTGACTGGACTGACTGGACTGACTGGACTGACTGGACTGACTGGACTGACTGGACTGACTGGACTGACTGGACTGACTGGACTGACTGGACTGACTGGACTGACTGGACTGACTGGACTGACTGGACTGACTGGACTGACTGGACTGACTGGACTGACTGGACTGACTGGACTGACTGGACTGACTGGACTGACTGGACTGACTGGACTGACTGGACTGACTGGACTGACTGGACTGACTGGACTGACTGGACTGACTGGACTGACTGGACTGACTGGACTGACTGGACTGACTGGACTGACTGGACTGACTGGACTGACTGGACTGACTGGACTGACTGGACTGACTGGACTGACTGGACTGACTGGACTGACTGGACTGACTGGACTGACTGGACTGACTGGACTGACTGGACTGACTGGACTGACTGGACTGACTGGACTGACTGGACTGACTGGACTGACTGGACTGACTGGACTGACTGGACTGACTGGACTGACTGGACTGACTGGACTGACTGGACTGACTGGACTGACTGGACTGACTGGACTGACTGGACTGACTGGACTGACTGGACTGACTGGACTGACTGGACTGACTGGACTGACTGGACTGACTGGACTGACTGGACTGACTGGACTGACTGGACTGACTGGACTGACTGGACTGACTGGACTGACTGGACTGACTGGACTGACTGGACTGACTGGACTGACTGACTGACTGACTGACTGACTGACTGACTGACTGACTGACTGACTGACTGACTGACTGACTGACTGACTGACTGACTGACTGACTGACTGACTGACTGACTGACTGACTGACTGACTGACTGACTGACTGACTGACTGACTGACTGACTGACTGACTGACTGACTGACTGACTGACTGACTGACTGACTGACTGACTGACTGACTGACTGACTGACTGACTGACTGACTGACTGACTGACTGACTGACTGACTGACTGACTGACTGACTGACTGACTGACTGACTGACTGACTGACTGACTGACTGACTGGACTGACTGGACTGACTGGACTGACTGGACTGACTGGACTGACTGGACTGACTGACTGACTGACTGACTGACTGACTGACTGACTGACTGACTGACTGACTGACTGACTGACTAACTTACTGACTGACCTGACTGAATGACTGATTGGCCTGACTGACTTGACTGACTGGCTGACTGACTGACTGACTGACTGACTGACTGACTGACTGACTGACTGACTGACTGACTGACTGACTGACTGACTTGACTGACTGACTGACCTGACTGACAGACCTGACTGACGTACGTACTGACTTACCGACTGGCCTGACTGACCAAACTGACCTGACTGACTGACCTGCCTGACTTACTGACTGGCTTAACTGACTGGCTTACCTGACTGACTGACTGACCTGCCTGACTTACTGACTGGCTTAAATGACTGGCTTACCTGACTGACCTGCCTACCTGACTGACTGACTGACCTGCCTACCTGACTGACTGACTGACTTGACTGACTGACCTGACTGACTGACTGACTGACCTGCCTACCTGACTGACTGACTGACTTGACTGACTGACCTGACTGACTGACCTGACTGACTGACTGACTGACCTGACTGACTTACTGACCTGACTGACTGACTGACCTGACTGACTGACTGACTGACCTGACTGACTGACTGACCTGACTGACTGACTGACTTGACTAACTTACTGACTGACCTGACTGACTTGACTAACTTACTGACTGACCTGACTGACTTGACTGAATTGACTGAATTGACTGACTTGACTGAATTGACTGAATTGACTGAATTGACTGAATTGACTGAATTGACTGAATTGACTGAATTGACCTGACTGACTGAATTGACTGATTGGCCTGACTGACTGAATTGACTGATTGGCCTGACTGACTGACTGATTGATTGGCCTGACTGACTGACTGACTGATTGATTGGCCTGACTGACTGACTGACTGATTGGCCTGACTGACTGACTGATTGGCCTGACTGACTGACTGATTGGCCTGACTGACTGACTGATTGGCCTGACTGACTGACTGATTGGCCTGACTGACTGACTGATTGGCCTGACTGACTGACTGATTGGCCTGACTGACTGACTGATTGGCCTGACTGACTGACTGATTGGCCTGACTGACTGACTGATTGGCCTGACTGACTGACTGATTGGCCTGACTGACTGACTGATTGGCCTGACTGACTGACTGACTGACTGACTGACTGACTGACTGACTGACTGACTGACTGACTGACTGACTGACTGACTGACTGACTGACTGACTGACTGACTGACTGACTGACTGACTGACTGACTGACTGACTGACTGACTGACTGACTGACTGACTGACTGACTGACTGACTGACTGACTGACTGACTGACTGACTGACTGACTGACTGACTGACTGACTGACTGACTGACTGACTGACTGACTGACTGACTGACTGACTGACTGACTGACTGACTGACTGACTGACTGACTGACTGACTGACTGACTGACTGACTGACTGACTGACTGACTGACTGACTGACTGACTGACTGACTGACTGACTGACTGACTGACTGACTGACTGACTGACTGACTGACTGACTGACTGACTGACTGACTGACTGACTGACTGACTGACTGACTGACTGACTGACTGACTGACTGACTGACTGACTGACTGACTGACTGACTGACTGACTGACTGACTGACTGACTGACTGACTGACTGACTGACTGACTGACTGACTGACTGACTGACTGACTGACTGACTGACTGACTGACTGACTGACTGACTGACTGACTGACTGACTGACTGACTGACTGACTGACTGACTGACTGACTGACTGACTGACTGACTGACTGACTGACTGACTGACTGACTGACTGACTGACTGACTGACTGACTGACTGACTGACTGACTGACTGACTGACTGACTGACTGACTGACTGACTGACTGACTGACTGACTGACTGACTGACTGACTGACTGACTGACTGACTGACTGACTGACTGACTGACTGACTGACTGACTGACTGACTGACTGACTGACTGACTGACTGACTGACTGACTGACTGACTGACTGACTGACTGACTGACTGACTGACTGACTGACTGACTGACTGACTGACTGACTGACTGACTGACTGACTGACTGACTGACTGACTGACTGACTGACTGACTGACTGACTGACTGACTGACTGACTGACTGACTGACTGACTGACTGACTGACTGACTGACTGACTGACTGACTGACTGACTGACGGACTGACTGACTGACTGACTGACGGACTGACTGACGGACCGGCCCGACCCGACCCGACCCGACCCGACCCGACCCGAAACGACCCGACCCGACCCGACCGACCGACTGACTGACTGACTGACTAACTTACTGACTGACCTGACTGAATGACTGATTGGCCTGACTGACTTGACTGACTGGCTGACTGACTGACTGACTGACTGACTGACTGACTGACTGACTGACTGACTGACTGACTGACTGACTGACTGACTGACTGACTGACTGACTGACTGACTGACTGACTTGACTGACTGACTGACCTGACTGACAGACCTGACTGACTTACGTACTGACTTACCGACTGGCCTGACTGACCAAACTGACCTGACTGACTGACCTGCCTGACTTACTGACTGGCTTAACTGACTGGCTTACCTGACTGACTGACTGACCTGCCTGACTTACTGACTGGCTTAACTGACTGGCTTACCTGACTGACCTGCCTACCTGACTGACTTGACTGACCTGCCTACCTTGACTGACTTGACTGACTTGACTGACTTGACTGACTTGACTGACTTGACTGACTTGACTGACTTGACTGACTTGACTGACTTGACTGACTTGACTGACTTGACTGACTTGACTGACTTGACTGACTTGACTGACTTGACTGACTTGACTGACTTGACTGACTTGACTGACTTGACTGACTTGACTGACTTGACTGACTCGACTGACTCGACTGACTCGACTGACTCGACTGACTCGACTGACTCGACTGACTCGACTGACTCGACTGACTCGACTGACTCGACTGACTCGACTGACTCGACTGACTCGACTGACTCGACTGACTCGACTGACTCGACTGACTCGACTGACTCGACTGACTCGACTGACTCGACTGACTCGACTGACTCGACTGACTCGACTGACTCGACTGACTCGACTGACTCGACTGACTCGACTGACTCGACTGACTCGACTGACTCGACTGACTCGACTGACTCGACTGACTCGACTGACTCGACTGACTCGACTGACTCGACTGACTCGACTGACTCGACTGACTCGACTGACTCGACTGACTCGACTGACTCGACTGACTCGACTGACTCGACTGACTCGACTGACTCGACTGACTCGACTGACTCGACTGACTCGACTGACTCGACTGACTCGACTGACTCGACTGACTCGACTGACTCGACTGACTCGACTGACTCGACTGACTCGACTGACTCGACTGACTCGACTGACTCGACTGACTCGACTGACTCGACTGACTCGACTGACTCGACTGACTCGACTGACTCGACTGACTCGACTGACTCGACTGACTCGACTGACTCGACTGACTCGACTGACTCGACTGACTCGACTGACTCGACTGACTCGACTGACTCGACTGACTCGACTGACTCGACTGACTCGACTGACTCGACTGACTCGACTGACTCGACTGACTCGACTGACTCGACTGACTCGACTGACTCGACTGACTCGACTGACTCGACTGACTCGACTGACTCGACTGACTCGACTGACTCGACTGACTCGACTGACTCGACTGACTCGACTGACTCGACTGACTCGACTGACTCGACTGACTCGACTGACTCGACTGACTCGACTGACTCGACTGACTCGACTGACTCGACTGACTCGACTGACTCGACTGACTCGACTGACTCGACTGACTCGACTGACTCGACTGACTCGACTGACTCGACTGACTCGACTGACTCGACTGACTCGACTGACTCGACTGACTCGACTGACTCGACTGACTCGACTGACTCGACTGACTCGACTGACTCGACTGACTCGACTGACTCGACTGACTCGACTGACTCGACTGACTCGACTGACTCGACTGACTCGACTGACTCGACTGACTCGACTGACTCGACTGACTCGACTGACTCGACTGACTCGACTGACTCGACTGACTCGACTGACTCGACTGACTCGACTGACTCGACTGACTCGACTGACTCGACTGACTGGACTGACTGGACTGACTGGACTGACTGGACTGACTGGACTGACTGGACTGACTGGACTGACTGGACTGACTGGACTGACTGGACTGACTGGACTGACTGGACTGACTGGACTGACTGGACTGACTGGACTGACTGGACTGACTGGACTGACTGGACTGACTGGACTGACTGGACTGACTGGACTGACTGGACTGACTGGACTGACTGGACTGACTGGACTGACTGGACTGACTGGACTGACTGGACTGACTGGACTGACTGGACTGACTGGACTGACTGGACTGACTGGACTGACTGGACTGACTGGACTGACTGGACTGACTGGACTGACTGGACTGACTGGACTGACTGGACTGACTGGACTGACTGGACTGACTGGACTGACTGGACTGACTGGACTGACTGGACTGACTGGACTGACTGGACTGACTGGACTGACTGGACTGACTGGACTGACTGGACTGACTGGACTGACTGGACTGACTGGACTGACTGGACTGACTGGACTGACTGGACTGACTGGACTGACTGGACTGACTGGACTGACTGGACTGACTGGACTGACTGGACTGACTGGACTGACTGGACTGACTGGACTGACTGGACTGACTGGACTGACTGGACTGACTGGACTGACTGGACTGACTGGACTGACTGGACTGACTGGACTGACTGGACTGACTGGACTGACTGGACTGACTGGACTGACTGGACTGACTGGACTGACTGGACTGACTGGACTGACTGGACTGACTGGACTGACTGGACTGACTGGACTGACTGGACTGACTGGACTGACTGGACTGACTGGACTGACTGGACTGACTGGACTGACTGGACTGACTGGACTGACTGGACTGACTGGACTGACTGGACTGACTGGACTGACTGGACTGACTGGACTGACTGGACTGACTGGACTGACTGGACTGACTGGACTGACTGGACTGACTGGACTGACTGGACTGACTGGACTGACTGGACTGACTGGACTGACTGGACTGACTGGACTGACTGGACTGACTGGACTGACTGGACTGACTGGACTGACTGGACTGACTGGACTGACTGGACTGACTGGACTGACTGGACTGACTGGACTGACTGGACTGACTGGACTGACTGGACTGACTGGACTGACTGGACTGACTGGACTGACTGGACTGACTGGACTGACTGGACTGACTGGACTGACTGGACTGACTGGACTGACTGGACTGACTGGACTGACTGGACTGACTGGACTGACTGGACTGACTGGACTGACTGGACTGACTGGACTGACTGGACTGACTGGACTGACTGGACTGACTGGACTGACTGGACTGACTGGACTGACTGGACTGACTGGACTGACTGGACTGACTGGACTGACTGGACTGACTGGACTGACTGGACTGACTGGACTGACTGGACTGACTGGACTGACTGGACTGACTGGACTGACTGGACTGACTGGACTGACTGGACTGACTGGACTGACTGGACTGACTGGACTGACTGGACTGACTGGACTGACTGGACTGACTGGACTGACTGGACTGACTGGACTGACTGGACTGACTGGACTGACTGGACTGACTGGACTGACTGGACTGACTGGACTGACTGGACTGACTGGACTGACTGGACTGACTGACTGACTGACTGACTGACTGACTGACTGACTGACTGACTGACTGACTGACTGACTGACTGACTGACTGACTGACTGACTGACTGACTGACTGACTGACTGACTGACTGACTGACTGACTGACTGACTGACTGACTGACTGACTGACTGACTGACTGACTGACTGACTGACTGACTGACTGACTGACTGACTGACTGACTGACTGACTGACTGACTGACTGACTGACTGACTGACTGACTGACTGACTGACTGACTGACTGACTGACTGACTGACTGACTGACTGACTGACTGACTGACTGACTGACTGACTGACTGACTGACTGACTGACTGACTGACTGACTGACTGACTGACTGACTGACTGACTGACTGACTGACTGACTGACTGACTGACTGACTGACTGACTGACTGACTGACTGACTGACTGACTGACTGACTGACTGACTGACTGACTGACTGACTGACTGACTGACTGACTGACTGACTGACTGACTGACTGACTGACTGACTGACTGACTGACTGACTGACTGACTGACTGACTGACTGACTGACTGACTGACTGACTGACTGACTGACTGACTGACTGACTGACTGACTGACTGACTGACTGACTGACTGACTGACTGACTGACTGACTGACTGACTGACTGACTGACTGACTGACTGACTGACTGACTGACTGACTGACTGACTGACTGACTGACTGACTGACTGACTGACTGACTGACTGACTGACTGACTGACTGACTGACTGACTGACTGACTGACTGACTGACTGACTGACTGACTGACTGACTGACTGACTGACTGACTGACTGACTGACTGACTGACTGACTGACTGACTGACTGACTGACTGACTGACTGACTGACTGACTGACTGACTGACTGACTGACTGACTGACTGACTGACTGACTGACTGACTGACTGACTGACTGACTGACTGACTGACTGACTGACTGACTGACTGACTGACTGACTGACTGACTGACTGACTGACTGACTGACTGACTGACTGACTGACTGACTGACTGACTGACTGACTGACTGACTGACTGACTGACTGACTGACTGACTGACTGACTGACTGACTGACTGACTGACTGACTGACTGACTGACTGACTGACTGACTGACTGACTGACTGACTGACTGACTGACTGACTGACTGACTGACTGACTGACTGACTGACTGACTGACTGACTGACTGACTGACTGACTGACTGACTGACTGACTGACTGACTGACTGACTGACTGACTGACTGACTGACTGACTGACTGACTGACTGACTGACTGACTGACTGACTGACTGACTGACTGACTGACTGACTGACTGACTGACTGACTGACTGACTGACTGACTGACTGACTGACTGACTGACTGACTGACTGACTGACTGACTGACTGACTGACTGACTGACTGACTGACTGACTGACTGACTGACTGACTGACTGACTGACTGACTGACTGACTGACTGACTGACTGACTGACTGACTGACTGACTGACTGACTGACTGACTGACTGACTGACTGACTGACTGACTGACTGACTGACTGACTGACTGACTGACTGACTGACTGACTGACTGACTGACTGACTGACTGACTGACTGACTGACTGACTGACTGACTGACTGACTGACTGACTGACTGACTGACTGACTGACTGACTGACTGACTGACTGACTGACTGACTGACTGACTGACTGACTGACTGACTGACTGACTGACTGACTGACTGACTGACTGACTGACTGACTGACTGACTGACTGACTGACTGACTGACTGACTGACTGACTGACTGACTGACTGACTGACTGACTGACTGACTGACTGACTGACTGACTGACTGACTGACTGACTGACTGACTGACTGACTGACTGACTGACTGACTGACTGACTGACTGACTGACTGACTGACTGACTGACTGACTGACTGACTGACTGACTGACTGACTGACTGACTGACTGACTGACTGACTGACTGACTGACTGACTGACTGACTGACTGACTGACTGACTGACTGACTGACTGACTGACTGACTGACTGACTGACTGACTGACTGACTGACTGACTGACTGACTGACTGACTGACTGACTGACTGACTGACTGACTGACTGACTGACTGACTGACTGACTGACTGACTGACTGACTGACTGACTGACTGACTGACTGACTGACTGACTGACTGACTGACTGACTGACTGACTGACTGACTGACTGACTGACTGACTGACTGACTGACTGACTGACTGACTGACTGACTGACTGACTGACTGACTGACTGACTGACTGACTGACTGACTGACTGACTGACTGACTGACTGACTGACTGACTGACTGACTGACTGACTGACTGACTGACTGACTGACTGACTGACTGACTGACTGACTGACTGACTGACTGACTGACTGACTGACTGACTGACTGACTGACTGACTGACTGACTGACTGACTGACTGACTGACTGACTGACTGACTGACTGACTGACTGACTGACTGACTGACTGACTGACTGACTGACTGACTGACTGACTGACTGACTGACTGACTGACTGACTGACTGACTGACTGACTGACTGACTGACTGACTGACTGACTGACTGACTGACTGACTGACTGACTGACTGACTGACTGACTGACTGACTGACTGACTGACTGACTGACTGACTGACTGACTGACCCGACCCGACCCGACCCGACCCGACCCGACCCGACCCGACCCGACCCGACCCGACCCGACCCGACCCGACCCGACCCGACCCGACCCGACCCGACCCGACCCGACCCGACCCGACCCGACCCGACCCGACCCGACCCGACCCGACCCGACCCGACCCGACTGAATGGCCTGACTGAATGGCCTGACTGAATGGCCTGACTGAATGGCCTGACTGAATGGCCTGACTGAATGGCCTGACTGAATGGCCTGACTGAATGGC
>CAVMGG010000259.1:0-77753 GCA_963680895.1 Fragum sueziense
GTGTTGGTAATTATAAACAAAACGGCTGTTTATGTCAGAATAGTTGAAGCTTGTCATTATGAGTTGATTGACTGAGACTTGACTTTGACCTTATGATCACTTGCTCTTTGCTCATACTCCTATGATCGCTTGCTCTTTGCTAATATACTCCTATGATGATCGCTTGCTCTTTGCTCATACTCCTTTGATCGCTTGCTCTTTGCTCATACTCCTATGATGATCGCTTGCTCTTTGGCCATACTCTTATGATCGCTTGCTCTTGGCTAATACTCCTATGATTGCTTGCTCTTTGCTCATACGCCTATGATCAGTTTGATCTTTGTTCATACTCCTGTGATTGCTTGCTCTTTGCTCATACTCCTATGATCGCTTGCTCTTTGCTCATACTCCTATGATCGCTTGCTCTTTGCTCATACTCCTATGATCGCTTGCTCTTTGCTCATACTCCTATGAATCGCTTGCTCTTTGCTCATACACCTATGATCGCTTGCTCTTTGCTCATACACCTATGATCGCTTGCTCTTTGCTAATACTGCTATGATTGCTTGCTCTTTGCTAATACTCCTTTGATCGCTTGCTCTTTGCTAATACTCCTATGATTGCTTGCTCTTTGTTCATACTTCTATGATCGCTTGCTCTTTGCTCATACTCTTTGGTCTTTTAGAGGCTGGTGAAATGAAAGTGTCATACAGTCTCTGTGTTTCCCTATAAAATCCCAACAATGCTTGGATTATTGTAAGCCTATAGAAGTGGGATATTCATCTTTGGGCTCCAAAGGATGTTGTTGTTCAGTACTGGGGAGAGAAATGCCACTACTGATAGGATAGGAATTCGTGGTCATGTGCTCCAACCACTAGCATCTAGGATATGAGACAGAGAGGAATACTGCTAAACGTGGCTGTGAAAATGCATTCAATCAATTCACCATTATGAAATTTCCAAATGTGTCAATGAATAGATTTGCATTTTTCTGTGTAATGTAGTACAATTCATTGTTTACCTTTATATTGACTAATGAGATAAAGAGGTTCAGGAATGTGGGATGATTTACCCTTGTCCAGCTTGCTTTGAATTTGGTTTTAAAATAAATTGGCCATTTAAGAAAGATTTTGATTACTTATTAACTTTGTCTCATTTTTTTGCTGCAATAACTGAGCAGAAAGCATGCAGTATAGACTAAGATCAGACTGCATGCAGTGTTGAATCTAGCTTGCCCTTCAAGGGGGCCCAATGGGCCCACAGCTCTTGGTGGAGGGGGTCATCCAACACAAATACTTAGCCATTTGGGCCCAGACTCCCTTCTGAAGGGGGCCCATTTTGGATTTTAGGGGGTCAATTTGGCCATGGCCCCCTCTAGATTCAACACTGCTGCATGTCTGTGCAGACTGATCTTAGTCTTTACTGCCTGAAGCCTACTGCCAAAGCTTTTGTCACAACAGAAAGAAGTCATGGACAGCATGAGAAGGGTAATGATAAATAAATAATGCAGAAAGTTATCCTTTTGGTCTATATTGATATATTGTTGTTAGTAATTTATGTTTTAAAAAAGTAAATGATTGAAGGAAAAGGAGATTAATTACAAATTGATCCAAGTCTAACAACAATTAGTGTTGTATAAGCTCTCAGGAATGTGGGAATGATAAATAATGCAGTAATAATAAGTTAACTGTTTGGTCTATAGTGATATATTGATCCAGGGGTAACTTTGATTCTGAATTTAAGAGTAAATATTGAGGGAAAAGGAGTCACAAATTGGTCATGTATAACAACAGTTAGTGTTGGATAAACTCTCAGGAATGTGGGAATGATTAATAATGCAGTAATAATAAGTTAGCTGTTTGGTCTATAGTGATAATATTGATCCGGGTAACTTGGATTATGAATTTAAGGGTAAATATTGAAGAAAAAGGAGATGCGTTGACAAATTTGTCCCATGTAAACAAACAGTTATAGTGTTAGATAAGATCTCAGGAATGTTAGAAAGATTAATACAGTAATAATAAGTTACCTGTTTGAACTGTAGTGGGTAACTTGGATTTTGAATGTGAAAGTAAATATTGAGGGAAAAGGAGTTGAATAACAAATTGGTCCAAATTAGTGTTGGATAAACTCTCAGGAATGTGGGAATGATTAATAATGCAGTAATAATAAGTTAGCTGTTTGGTCTATAGTGATATATTGATCTGGGTAACTTGGATTCTGAATTTAAAGGGGGCCATGCTAGGTTTTTATGCTTCCGCATTGTTCAGGAACTCATATTTGTGCATGGAAAAATAATTTGCAATGCTTAAAAACCTCAATCACGGCGAATAACCATCTTTCCTTTGCTATAGATCAATCCTTTATAATCGTGTTTACACATTCTATTTTTACTTCAAAAACGAGACAAGGTCAAGGTCAACGAGACACACCTCCGCGGTATCAACATACCGTACAATCGGCTGTGTCGGTGACCGTGACCTTTTTTGCGAGGGATATATGGAAAGGTTTATTTTGTACAAGCACTGAACATTTATACGCGTATTTATCAACTATAGAATACCAAAGATCCTTTCGTTTATTTATAAAAGTGAATTCATTTGACCTACTATGCACATAAAATCAGATGCTGAATCTGTCTTTGCTGACTTTCGACGCAGCTAGTTAAACGGTGTGTTAAATCTCGCTGTGCACAGATGACGTACCTCTGACGTAATTGATTTTTGAAGGTTGGGCATATTCAACCGTTACAAAACAAAAACAAGGACAAAACAAAACTGACAGCATGTTATTCATTGACTTGGATTTTAAAACTTAGCTTAGTGAGTGCTAAGAATGGAGATAAGTGATCTACCCCTTCAGGTTGGTAATTTCATACATTATTTTCTGGTTTGTAATTATTGTGTCATTTGCATTTTCGACAGCCTAGCTCGTCCCCCTTTAAGAGTAAATATTGAGGGAAAAGGAGTCACAAGTTGGTTCTTGTCTAACAACAGTTTCTGTTAGTGTTCGATAAGCTCTCAGGAATGTGGGAATGATTAATAATGCAGTAATAATAAGTTGCCTGTTTGGTCTATAGTGATATATTGATTAACCTGAGTAACTTGACCCTTTACCGGATGACAAAACTTTAACCCTTTCCCAAACGGCAAAATTTTATTGTGACCCACTTGAAAAACAGTCGTAAAGGACAAAATGGCAGTTATGAAAGATAGAATTTGTGTAAAATATGACATAGAAAATATTGTGACAAAAGGAGAAACTGCTGGTTATCAGCAGTTTCTTCTTTTGTCTCAATGTTTTCCCAAGCCATTTTTACTATGTACGTCAAAACCCGGTCTTGTTTGGGAAAGGGTTAAAACCTGTAAACTGAAAGGATGGTAGCCATCAATTGAATGTGATCAAAGAGTTTTACACTTTGATTTCAAAAGGAGAAAAATGTGACAGACATGGGTGACACAAATCGTATTGCTTGTCATCTTTTCTCTCAATGTTTTCCCAAGCATGATCTTTTGTTTGACGCATCTGTCCCAACATTGAAGGGCCAGCTGTGTTTAGATTTTAACCCTCTCCCAAACGGCCAAATTTCAGGGTGATCCACTTCAAAAACTGCCACAAGTGTAAAATTGGAAGTTGTATTAAAGATAGAATTTGTGTAAAATATGGTATGGAAAATATTGAGACAAAAGGAGAAACTGCTGGTTTTCAGCAGTTTCTTCTTTTGTTTCAATGTTTTCCCAAGCCTTTTCTAATAGGGACGTCAAAACCAGGTCTTGTTTGGGAAAGGGTTAAGCATGTAGGCGCAAGTGCTCCTGCAATACTTTTGCGCCAAAACCCTGGTTTATCACTTTCACTTTACACTCACAAAATGCACTGGACTGATTAGGATAGCAGACCAAAAGTCATCAATCATTGATTAGGGAAATATTAAAATTTTGTTCTTGCTTTGACAGCATGCTGTCCATTTCTAGGACATAAAACACCACTAAATCAATTGATGCACTGCCAATTGGTGCATTAGGTACATTAATCCTTTCCCAAACAAAACCTGGTTTTGAAGTCAAATAGAAAAGGCTTGGGAAAATATTGAAGCAAAAGAAGAAAATGCTGGTGACCAGCATTTTCTCCTTTTGTCTCAATGTTTTCTTTGCTATATTATACTTAAAGTTTTGTCCCAAGCAGTCTCTGTCAAATTGACCCATCAAAACTTTTGTCGCCCAGTAAAGGTTTAATGAATTAGTACAAAATTGCTCTAAGTGCATATGACTTTCATTCACGATTTACAATATTTTTGCACAAGTCCATTTCATATGCATTGACAGTAATTGTTTTTGGCAGTTCATGTGAAGTTACTGTTGTAGTTAAATGGTGAGATATTTATACTAAAGTCTTCTGCTAATGGAATTCTTCCATGAAAATTCCCTAATTGGTTGTAATTTGTCCCGAAAATGCATTTAATAGTGTCTTATTTTACAATTAATACATGGAAGCATTATGTCTTATAGGAATTAAGTGTAAAATGGGAAATTTCATGAAAATTCCCCAATTGGGTATCTATCATAATAAATATCCATTTATATCATGTGCTTGGTTTTACAATACATATACCTCACGATAAATGAACTGGCAGAGCAGCCCATGCTAATCGAATGGAATGCTCTGCCAGGTCAATTCTCGTCCGCTATACATGGGAGGAATTAAAGGACAATATATGAATGGAATTGTAAAATTGAAACTTTCACCATTGTTGTGTCCCTCAGAACTTGTGTGGTTGGTACTCGAAGTATCACCTTGTCAGTCTGAGCTTCATTACAGACAAAAAGTGAAAAGAAAAACATTGGTCAAATTGCAAAACAAACAACGAAAACACGTCTAAATAAGATACAGGAATGCTATCACTCTCATTATTAACACTTTCTGAAACAAGACCAGGTTTTGACATCCCTAATCAAGTAAGTAACAATTTAAGTAAGTACAAAAGGCTTTGGATAACAATTTTAGGCAATAGAAGAAATTGGTGATATTTGTCTCCTTTTTCCTCAGTAAATTCTGTTCTCTATTGTACATAAAACATAATATTATAAATGTCAAGTTGTCAACACCCATTTTGTCTTCTATATCATCTTTCAATTTCAAACTTGATCACACTTAAGTTCTGTTCTTCAGGAAAGGGTTAAATGACAATGCTTGGTGATTTACTTACAACTGCAGCTACAAAATTCAAAGCATAAAAAGTTGTTGTTGAGCTGTCAGCAGGTCGTCTATTTGTTGACCCTAAACAACACAGGAATATCATCATTATAGCAAGTGAACCATTGCAAGTGCACTGATTGTATGGGATGGTTTTCACATTGTGGTCCAAGCAGTCAACGACTTGGCTAATATTCTGCAGATGTGTTGGGATACAATGCTTATATCCTAAAGGACATTTTGTTAACTGAAGTAATGCAGTCAGAAATTCAAAGTATGAACAAATGCGGTTGACCTGTCCATTCGAAGATCCTAGACAACACAGAAACATCATCAGTAAAGCAAGTCAACCATTACAAGTGCGCTGATTGTATAAGCTGGTTTTCACATTGTGGTCTCTGAGACTTAGATGATCTTTGGCAGATGGTAAGGTATGCATGTTTATTGGGGTTTTATGCCATTTGTAACTGCTATGGTCATATTGCGTGGCTGAAGCACCTAACCATGGATTCCTGTTGTTTCTCTTACCAGTACAGTGAGTACTACTACACCCTAACTGAGCCTCCAGCTGCTCGCCCACATAGGTTAACGATAAGCCATTGGTTGGTGACATTTTAGTCAGAATGGATATTTGCCGTGGCTTGGGATTGAATCCGGGACTTCTGGAGTGAGAGGCAGATGCTCTACTGACTGTGCTATGGCCTTGGCGTGGCAGATGGTTAGGAATTGAAAATGCTGAGTCTATAGTTTTGAACTGAGAATTCTTTTTCCTTTGACAACAGTCTAATCTTAGCTGATACATGAAAATAATGGCCTTGTTAAATATATATTTACGATTGTAAATTACGATCGACTGTACAGACCATGCAATTTTAAAGGGACGTTGCATGAATGGGTGACGCTGATTCAATTAGGATAAGTATTTAGTTGATCGATGTCCAGTAGTTTACATTCTTCACGACTAACACAAAATTCCCACAGCTCCCTGTTCAATATCCAACAACGAATCTAATCAACAGGAAAACATGGCCTTAATTGATTTCAGATAGAAACTATATCCCCAATCAAGAGCTACAGTAGCTGCTTTTCAACAAAAACCTCATATCTACAGCTTTAAACAAGCTGTAGATACGAGGTTTTTATGCTCCCCGAAGGGAGAGCATATAGTCGCCGCTTCGTCCGTCCGTCCGTCCGTCATTCCGTCCGTCCGTCCGTCCGTCCGAAGCGATTTTTCTATAACCCTTGGGCCAAATCAAATGAAACTTACCATGTGAACTCCCTATGACATAATGCCGATGTACTTTTCCCAGTTTTTGGATTTGAGGCCTCGTCAAGGGAAAAGGGGACTTAAGGTCAAATACACTTTTTCTCTAATTTCTCATAGTCTAATGGTCAGAATTTGATGAAATTTCATATTTGAGTAGCAAATCAGATGCCCTTGACAATAAACTACTTTAAATTTGCGTATATAAAGTATGTCATGGAAAAAGGGGGCTTAACGTTTGTTAGCTTAATCTTAGCTCTGCATGGCATACATTTATTGTGACAATGCCTTAATCGGGGAGCATTGTCCGTCTCTGACGGCTCTTGTTGTTGAAAAGCAACGAAATAAAGTTAGATTGTGACTGTTACTGGGCAATATCATTACAAAAAAATCATGAAAAATCCACCAAACCCTATGTCCTAGGTACTCATGAGTACCACTAACACTGGGTTTTGAATTGGATGAATGAATCAGAATGTCTGATGATCTGATTCTATCCGTAGCTCTGCCAATCCCTCTGTATGCCATCTAATATTTCTACCATTTCAATAAATGAGCTTGAATAATACTTCTTAAGCCATGCTGTTGTATAATTAAGGCAGCTGAAGTAAAATTGTTTTCATAACTTTGTCACCATGGTAGCTATGGGGAATGACTTGTGACCGACAAAACTATAATGTATCAAACATTTCTTGGAGAACATCAAGAGGTAGAGCTTCAGCTTTGTAACCAACAAGTTCAAATCCCGGTAGCAGAGGTAGTTCTTGGAATTTTCACGGGCCTACATCGGCACAAATACCACTTGTTCAATTTCCGAGAAGCAGAATCGATGTGGATTAATCTAAATTGTAATAACTTATTTCCCATCCGATGTAGAATAATTGTGTAAACTGTTTCTCATGACACTTTAGTCATCTGGTGACAAAACCATGAGTAGGTGTCCCCATTTCTGGATAGTTCTGATGACCAATTAGCAGATCCAATTAACAACCTGTCAATCAAACAGGGAATGGAGCCCCCATCATTTCCATGATGATTTCCGTTCATTATTTATTAGTTGACAGGCTGGAGGCCAGCCTAGATGGCCTTAACCCTGTCCCAATCCCAAACAAGACCTGGTTTTGATGTCCATATAGGAATTGGCTTGGGAAAACTTTGAGGCCAAAGAAGAAAATGCTGATAATCAGCATTTTCTCCTTTTGCCTCAATGTTTTCTGAGCTATTTTGTACACAAATTCCACCTTTATCAACAACTGCTTTGTTGTGTGTAGCCCTGTCCCAATCCCAAACAAGACCTGGTTTTGATGTCCGTATAGGAATTGGCTCGGGAAAACATTGAGGCAAAAGAAGAAAATGCTGATAATCAGCATTTTCTCCTTTTGCCTCAATGTTTTCTGAACAATTTTGTACACAAATTCTACCTTTATCAACATTCTACTTCGTTGTCTGTGGCAGCCTTTAATTTGCTCCAGGCAAACATTGTTGACTGGGAAACGGTTAGATACATTCACAGAAATCTATATTGCTTGTTATCTGTTGTTGGACATCTATGGGATGTCCCGATGTAAGTACTGGGAAATAAGGTAACCCTTTTCATTTGTGCAAATAATAATTGTGGCGTGGGGGTCTATTTGATTCAACAGGCTGCGGCCATGGCACATATGGTAGAGCATCAGACTCTTACTTGTGATGTCACGGGTTTGATCCCTGGTTGCGGCAAATATCTATTGTCTCCCTCATATGGTTTGATATCGTTAACCTACATGGACAAGCAGCTGGAGGCTCAGGATGTTGTGGTAGTACTGGTATGAGAAACAACAGGAATCCACTGTAGGGTGCTCCAGCCACCACCATATTACCATAGCAGTCGAAAACAGTGTTAAACGTGAATAAATCTTTGTTAGATTCAAAATCCTTCCTGACTTTCTAAAATGATGACCAACAACATGTTGATTCATTTCCGAAATGAAAGAATTTTGGACCTTTCCAATATGAAGCTGTTGTAACTTGTAGATAACAAAGTTGATCTGGCTTTAGAATTCCTCTTTCAGAGTGCAGAACATATGGAGGAAAAGGACAAAATACTGGTATCAGCATCTTCTTTTGCTTTAGTATTTCCCCATGGTTTGACACAGATAAATGTTAAAGGCATCTCTGTTTAGGAAAGGATCAGATCAAAACTGTTGTACTTATAGAATTATATGCCCTTTCAATTAGTTTGAGCACTTTCAATAGTTTGAGCACTTTCAATAGTTTGAGCCAACCCTTTGGTGGTGTGATGTGAAACAAGAGGAACACAACGGTAACTTTCTCAATTCGCGGACTGTACAAGTATTATTTGCATGTTAAGTAGAACACCTTATGCCACGGTGCATTGCTTTTGACATCCAGATAAATAGTTCCATAGGAAAAACTAATGATTCTGTTACAAAAACTGTATGTTTTTCAGACAAAATGGTTATTTGTTATTTGTGAATGGGTGAACTTGTCAGGCTTTACAGGTTAACCCTTTCCCAAACGACAATATTTTAGGGTGATCCACTTCAAAAACTGCCACAAATAACAAAATGGAAGTTATAAAAGATAGAATTTGTGTAAAATATTGCATGAAAAATATTGAGACAAAAGGAGAAACTGCTGGTTATCAGCAGTTTCTTCTTTTGTTTCAATATTTTCCAAAGCCTTTTTTATTAGGGACGTCAAAACCAGGTCTTGTTTGGGAAAGGGTTAAAAAACATAACCTGGAATGCTGATGTGGGAAGTTTCTGAGAATTGGGTTCGTAAAAACCTCATTCCACAAGAAAATAGGTAGATTTTTGTAATAGTATGTAAAAACTCTCTGTTGATTGAGCACACAACCTATCTTCTAAATATAAAAGCCTGTCTCTAACAAGACAGTTTGCTGATTTACGGAATAGAAATAGCTTAGAAATTTTGAGTCAAAAGAAGAAAATGCTGGTAACCAGCATTTTCTCCTTTTGACTCAATATTTTTCATGCTTTATCTTAGACAAATTGTTTAGAGAAATTTCATTCCACAAGAAAATAGGCAGATTTTTGTGATAGTACAGAAAAACTTATTGTTGATTGAGAACACAACCTGTCTTTCAAATAACAGAAATTTTCCTGAACTCTTGGAACTTTCAAGGTTCCCTTATATAAGCTGAAGTAAAAAAAAATCTTGTTTGGGAAAGAGTTAAAAGATTTTTCCAGATAATAAGGTGACAAAAAGTCTGTTTTTACAATTGTATGGGTTACATGTTTTGCTGATGAAGTAGACATTATGTCATCATAATTATGTCTTACTGAAATGTAATCATGATAAATGGTGCAGCCTCTATAGCATAGCTGTGATTATAGATGTCTTTTTGTTCGTTTTTGTATACCCTCCATGTTTGTATGCCCTCCATGTTTGTATGCCTTCCATGTTTGTATGCCCTCCATGTTTGTATACCCTCCATGTTTGTATACCTCACGAGAAATGACCTGGCAGAGCAGCCCATGCTAATCGAATGGAAAGCTCTGCCATGTCAATTATCGTCTGCTATATGCCCTCCATGTTTGTATGCCCTCCATGTTTGTATGCCCTCCGTATGGAAAGATAATGTTTGTCTGTCCATCTGTCATTCAGAAAACTTAACATTGAAACATTTTCGGGGTGGGGGAGGGGGTGGTATTAGTGTTTCACAAGCACATCTTGTTGGCTTTGACACTTTACAAGGTGACAAAATTTTATGTGTTACTTTTATAGGGGAGAATTTATAATGATCTCCCCCAATGTTGAGGAAGTTTCGACTCAAAAAGAGAATATACAGAAAAGAAAAGTATTTTCTTCTTTACTTTCTGTGTTTTCAAAAACATTATTATATTGTGGCATGACCACCAAAGTAGTTCAAGAAAAGAATTTTTCTGTCTTTCACCTTTCTATTCTGTCAATTATCTGCTTGTACTAATCATATCGTCGCTTTTCAATGAAAACCTCGTAACTGCAGCTTGTTTTAAGCTGCAGTTACGAGGTTTTCGTTGAAATTCAACAATATCTGCTGATAGAAAGCGTGGTATAAATCGTGAATGTGAAAGGGGCAAACATCAAAGCAGAATGAAACACAAAAGCCATTGGCCCACCTGTGAAGAAAAAATGTATCAAAAATGGATTTATTTGTATCTAGGTGAAAGATCTACCAAATATGTTGTTATTTACAGTACATTTCACCTCTTTTGACACAATATTTCACTTTCTGTGACACGATAAGGTCTCTGACCCCCTTCCTTGATTTAAACACTGATAGTGTAATTTGTTGACCCTTTTATAGATCATAAATGTTTTAGAATAGATATTCATGATTCCTAATTTGAAAATATTGCAGTCTTTCAAACAAGAACAAGCAAAACAGATTGCACGGATAACATTGAAAGAAAAGGAGATCATGATGATTGTCATGATTTTCTGACCTAGAATTGTCTTAAAAACCATCTTTAATATGTGTGTTTGGACAAAAATCTCTTTGAAATTTGTCATCAAAATAATTTTACATGCATACATTATTCAACTAAAATGTTCTCGAATTAGATTACTACTTTGATTTCTAAAATATTTAAAAACAAAATAATTTTATTCAACATCACAGAGCTTTCAAATGGTAGACTAGCCTCCTAGACCAAGAATGACCGTGCATCAATTATACGAGGTGATTGAAACTGTCAAAAGTTCAAGTAGTGTAACAGTTTCTATATGACAGGCTAAATACTGTTATTAACCCTTTCCCAAACTGCAAATTTTCGACATTTCCATTTGAAAAGCTGCTGCAGACGACAAATGGACCTTGTTTAAGAGATCGAATTTGTGTACAATATAGTAGAGAAAATATTGAGGCAAAAGGAGAAACTGCTGCTTATCAGCAGTTTCTTCTTTTGCCTCAATGTTTTCCCAAACTATTTCTACCAGGTTCGTCAAAACCAGGTCTTGTTTGGGAAAGGGTTAAATGGATGGGAAAAGGCTGAGGGTATTTACTATTATCCCAAAATTCCTTGAAGAAAATGTAGCAGTTTGGGAAAACATTGAGGTAAAAGAAGAAATTGCTGATAAACTAAGCCTAAAGGACCTGCCCCAATTTGACCTTACCTGGGGTATGCAGAAAGGGGGGTGAGGGGTAAATTTGATTCAATTCAAGGTGGTCCACCCCTAATGAGGTTCATGTGACTTCGGAATTATTGGGGCGACATCAGACTTGTTAGGGCGACGTCAATAACATTCGGTGGTGGAACTTTCCACCGCCGAATGTTTACGACTGCGCTGAAATAGGTTCGGAAGTGTAATGACACTGCCCGAAATAAGCTGATGTTTTATGAATCTCAAAATGGCCACATTACAGGTAGTCTACCTTAGCAAGGGAATTGCCATTTCCATAGCTTTCAGATAAGGATCTTGTACATGACAAGGGCTAATATTGACCTTATATTGCTTCATTTAACCGCAAAAGCTTTCAGTTTTGTACATGTTTAATTGTGCGAAATCACTTTCCATGTTTGATGCAATTGTGGTACCTGCCTCCTTACATAAATGGAGGTCTTTGTACTTTATGCTAAAAAGCTTACATACTTACGGATAATTACAGTAGTTAATGGTTAACAAAGGTCAGTCTGTACAGAATTCAAATCGTTGGTGGGGAGTCAAAACCTCGTAACTCCAGCTTATTCAACGAAATGCTGGTTTAGGAGATGACATTAAAGATAGTTTTTAACATTTTGTTGTTAAAACAAAGCTCTGGATTAACACATGATCAAAACTTTGAAAGTAGTAAGTGCTTTATATTGAAGTTACTATTTGAAATGTAATGAAGATCTGCTTTTGATGTCCTTAATAAAATATTTTTGGAAAACATTGATGCGAAAGAAGAATTTTATGATGACCAGCGTTTTGCCTTGATATTTTCTCTTATATATCTATCGTACACAAATTCTATCTTTATGGACACCCATTTTGTCATGTCGGCAGCTCTCCCATGTTAGACCCATTAAAATTGTGTTGTCTGGTAATGGGTTGATAAATATTTATCTTCTGTCTTTTCAGGAACATTTTGAAACTTGTTACAAGACATTAAACAAGAAGTATTACAAGGGAACAACGGCCTAAATCATCAACAGTAGTATTCTCATTATCAAAGGCAGCATAATTTATAACACACAAGGTAAGTCTATAATAAAGTTATTCCTTCCTTAAATCTTAAATGTGTATAATACAGCGAAGAAATTATTGAGACTGAAGAAGAAAATGCTGTCCATCATTAATTTCTTCTTTTTTGTCAATGTTTTCTCAAACCTTTTCTATTACAAGTACACAATGGGGAGAATCACGTGATTGACAATGGTATTTAACACGAAAAAATGGCGAAAAAATGGCTTCCACAGATACTCAACTTTCCTCTATCCTTGTAAATGGGCTAGAATGAAATATCTTCGATAAAAAGAGGTCTAGAAATATACCATGTGAAAAGAGAGTTCTTTGTGTAAGAAATAAAGCTGTAAATATGATGCGACGTGCTTAACACACATCCGAAATTTTAGCAATTTCCCAAACAATTTCTTTGAGTGTTCTCTAAATACAGCAAACAGATAAGGGAAAATTTGGTATCTGTGGAAACCTTAGACAATAGCGGGTACTTTAGGATAGGTGGCTTGTCTGAAAGACTACGTAGATTTAATACATACCTTTCTAAAGTTTGAAATTTCACGCCGAAGCGGTCATTTTGTCGCCATTTTTTCGTGTTTAATACCATTGTCAATCACGTGATTCTCCCCATTGAGTACACCAAAACCATTCCTGTACTGATACCAAACATGCTCTTCATTTTCTGTTGATTTGGAACTACAAAATTTCTTTGAGTCACATTTATATGTTGACTGCAAAGGCTTTCTCTATTACAATGTCTGTCTTGTCCGGAATCAAAGTTAGTCTATCAAATGTCTGAATTTTGCAAAAGGAAACATTCATAGAGGCCCCAAAATCATTAAAATGATTCATTTACAAAATCCCCCAGCTTCTTTGTCCTTCTCTTACTAAATTGCCAGCGTTCAAAAAAAGGAGGGAAATTATAACATGAATGGTAAAATCCATAATTCCTGTGTTTCTATGCGGGATCACTGACGATCGTTGCCGCTACTGGAATATGAATAAGAGGATTATGTATGCATCAATAGACAAACTGATTGGTTAACTCTTTAATGGGTGACAAAAAAATATGATGGTCCAAATTTGAAGGTGTTGCAGAAGACAATATCCAGAGTATGGAATTTTACATTGTTTCAGTGTTTTTGTGCAGAAATCATTGTTGGAAATGAAGAAATTGCTTGTCAGAAGCAATTTCTTCATTTCCACAATGCTTTCCAATGCCTTTATTTTTGGGGCATTAAAAGGTGTGACAAGTTTGGGAATGGGTTAACTCTTTAATGAGCGACAAAAAATATGAAAATATAGTTGGCTATGTTTGAAATTGATGTAATTATAGCTTGAAAAACAGTAGTTTAGATAACCATTTTGTTAGCTCGACTTTTCGAAGAAAATGAGAGCTTATACTGTCACCCGGGCGTCGGCGTCGGCGTTGGCGTTGCAACAAAGGTTAAAGTTTTTTCAAACATCAATAACTCCATACTATCAAAGGGATTCAACCCAAACTTTGAATACTTATTCACCATCACACCCTCTACCTTACTATCAGGGCCCATGACCCTGGGACCACTCTATTTCGAGTTATGCCCCCTTTATACTAAGCACTTAGAAAGTCGAGCGCGCCGTCTTCGGACAGCTCTTGTTAGATAACCAATGATATTGTTGGTGGGAAGTCAAAACCTCGTAACTCCAGCTTTTTAAAGCTGTAGTTACAAGGTTTTGACTCCCCACCAACGTTATGCTGGGGCAGAATTGAATGGAAAAAAATCAACACTCCAAAATGACCAAATAATTGACTGTACCTGTCAAATGAATTGGGAAAAAATGCTGCTTGAACTTGTAATGGAAAATAAGTATCTTATAGTAAAGGAAACTGTAAAATGAATCTTAACTGAATAACAACCAATTAGATGTCAAAGATTAATGGATAAGCAACTCTCAAGAAACCACAACTAGAAAAATTCTGTAAATTCTTGGTAATCTCTGGCAGAAAAAGTGTGAAGTGATGTTTTCTATTACTCTGTAATTATGAGATTAACCCATTACCACACAATGACTCTTTTTGACTCCCTACAAGACAATGGCTTTGAAAAACTTTGTGGAAAATGAAGAAATCGCTTGTGACAAGCAATTTCTTCATTTTCCACAGTTTTTTCTACTCCGAAAGATCAAAGAATGCAAAATTTCATTCAATTCATATTGTTGTCTGCAACATCTTTGCATTTGGACAAGTTCAAAATTTTGTCGTTTGGTAATGGTTAACCCTTTCTCTAACTGCCACGATCAGGACCATGCCATAAAAGCCACCACAGACGATAAAATGGATGTTGATTCATATAGAATTATTGTACAAAATAGAAAAGAAAATATTGAGGCAAAAGGAGAAGTTACTGATTGATCAGCATTTTCTCCCTTTGCATCAATGTTTTCTTATGCCTTTTCTTGTAGGGACGTCATAACCAGGGGCCTGTATCATCAACGATCGTATGTTTATTTTTTGCGTAGTTACTTGTAACAAAAACCCTGATTGGTCCAATCTGATTTCTCGGGCAATCATATGTCTTCTTACACAGTTTATATAAAAACGTGGTCGTAAGATCGTTGATAATACGGGCCCCATGTCTTGTTTCGAAAAAGGTTAAGTACCTTACTCCTCCCACCTTCTGCTAAATAACAAAACAATTATTGTTTGTCTTTTTGGGAATCTTATTATCTCCCAGCTAGTAAACAATAAAATACAATTTTGCCATTTAGGAAAGAGTTGAATTCCCCCACTACTAGGAAGATTCTGTAAATTCAGGCAGGAAAAGTGTGAAGTGATGTTTTCTATTACTCTGTAATTATGACATTAAGTACCTTACCCCTCCCACCTTCTGCTTAATAACAAAACAATTATTGTTTGTCTTTTGGCGAGTTTTTATCTCTTGGTGAATGAAATAATAGTTATTATTGTTCCTAAGTGCTTTCTGTAACCCTTTCTTGTGTGTGGAGAAAAAAAAATGTTATGGTACGTGTCATAAAAATAGGTCATATCAGTACAAAATGAAACATCGAAACCAAATGTCCCTTTCCCAAACAGCAAAATTTTGACGTGGCAAAATGTGAAGATGTCATGGATGGCAAAATTATGGGACTGCTTGTATGTTAACCCTTTCCCAAACAAGACCTGGTTTTGACGTGCTTAATAGAATAGGTTTGGGAAAACATTGAAACAAAAGAAGAAACTGCTGATAACCAGCAGTTTCTCCTTTTGTCTCAATGTTTTCTATGCCATATTTTACACAAATTCTATCTGTAATAACCTCCATTTTGTCATTTGTGGCAGTTTTTGAAGTGGATAACCCTAAAATTTTGCTGTTTGGGAAACGGTTAATTCTGTTTCATATGCGGAAAAATATTGAAGAAAAGATTGAAGATAATAACAGTCAAGTTGTATGAAAAGTATGGAATCTATAAAGGATGATATGTGCCGAAATTCAGTCTTTAGGAAAATACACTATCAAATTGTACTAGCATGATACCATGTAGAACCTTTCTTTCATGCCAGATCAGGTTAATGCTTTCCCAAACAAGACCTAGTTTTGACATTCCTAATAGAAATGGCTTTGGGAAACATTGAGGGAAAAGAAGAAAATGCTGATAATCAGCATTTTCTCCTTTTGTCTCAATATTTTCCTTGTTCTATTTTACACAAACTCTCTCGTAGCCAAATATCCATTTTGTTGTCTGAAGCAACTTTCGAATTGGATCTCTAAAATTTCGTTGTTTGGGAAAGGGTTAATTTACCAGAATTAATGTATCAATTTGACAGAGAGGGTTGGTCTGTTAGGACTCACACATTGATAATGCCAATACTGTAATTAAATACTTCATCTATCTATGTAAGTGACAGCTCATTATTCTGATAGCCAATAGAACAAACACAAGAGAATTATCTCCCTTTATTGCTAGAATCTATTTCAATTTGGGTAACAATTTTGAAGGGCGTCAAACCTTTTGTTTACAATTTAAATCTTTGAGCTTGATTATGTAGACCAAGGATGCTGCCCTTCAATCTAATGTGGTGCTCATGGCCATTCACAGTGGCAGATCCAGAGGGGGTTTGAGGGGTTCATATGAACCCCCTCTGAAGCCTAATTATTTGAAATTCATGCAGAAATTCAGTCAAAATTGTATAATAATAGGAAAATGACCCCCCCCTAATAGTAAATTTGACCCCCCCCCCCCCCCCCTTTCAGAAATCCTGGATCCGCCACTGATTCATAAGAGGGGCGTCAAACAGTGATTTAGGCCATGCAGTCTAATCCTAGAACAATATAATTTATAAGAGGGCGATAAGAGAGGTTGTGAGTACTCATTGGACTTTATAAAGTCGTCGGCACCAAAACACTGAACATTCTTGATAAACCACAAGAGGACATGTAAATTTCTGATTTTGATGATAAAGTAAATAGATTTAGTTAAGGGTTAAAGGTGAACTGAGATAGATAATAGGCCAGGTCATCTTTCTAATTGATATGGGTGACAGAAGTCGTGAAGAAAGGAATGAAATATGGACGACCCTGGGAGATAGGAAACATAAATAAGATGTGTTAGACTTGTCACTGGTTAATTGGAGTCTGAAGAAACTTTATCCTTTTCCCCAAATTATATCTGTGTGTCTTCCTGATACTTAAGGCTAAATGCTTTTGAAAATTTAAATAAAAAGAAACATTGAATTTCACAGTGTACATATTTTGTCCTGGAAAGACTTTGGATTTACTATAAATCATTAGACAAGCAAAGTCAATGTCATTTAAATAAAAACAAATTGTCTAGAAAACATAGATGGGAAAGAAAAATATTAAGTATTGCTTAGCAGATAATATTATATTTTAAGCCTTTCCCATAAAACCAAATTTAAGATTTTCAAAAGTAGAGATTGCTTGGGAAAGAGTTAATTGTACAGATTTTATCATGCACTTGCTCTCTCCTCTAGAAATGATAATTAAGATAAACAAAAGAAACACAAAAACAAAGGTTGATAAAATTAAACAGGTGAATTTGTGACCCAATTCATAGTGACCCATGATGTTAATCTGAACAAAAAACAACAAAAAATTTGGTTAATGAGCAATTTATAGTCTAATCTCTATCACACTGAAAGGCATTTAGAGGAAAATCTTTGTCTTAACCCTTTCCCAAACGACAAAATTTTAGGGTGATCCACTTCAAAAACTACCACAAAAGACAAAATAGTTGTTATTATGCTCCCCGAAAAAATTTCGGGGGAGCATATAGTCGCCACGCTGTCCTTCCGTCCGTCTGTCCGTCCTTCCTTCCGTCCGTCCACAGCCAGATCTCAGCATCCCTTGGACCAAATTCAATGAAACTTCACAGGTGAACTCCTGGGGTCAATCCCTAGGGACCTTTTTCTCCATTTCTTGATTTGAGGCTGCGTCATGGAAAAAGGGGCCTTAATGTAAAAATTAGTTTTTCTCTAATTTCTCTGCATCTAATGGGCAGAATTTAATGAAATTTTGTACTTATGTGATGAATGAGATGTTCTAGACTATATTCTATAAATAATGTGTGTACAAAAAATCTGTCATAGGAAAAGGGGGCTTAATGTATGATAGGTTTTTTTTGTGACAAACACTTATTCGGGGAGCATAATCCGTCTATGACAGCTCTTGTTAAAGGTAAGATTTGTTTGGAACATGGCATAGAAAATATTGAGACAAAAGGAGAAACTGCTGGTTATCAGCAGTTTCTTCTTTTGTTTCAATGTTTTCCCAAGCCTATTCTATTAGGGACGTCAAAACCAGGTCTTGTTTGGGAAAGAGTTAACTCAAGTGAGGACGGTTTGAAGATAATCATTGTTTCAACTGTCCTAAACAAGACAGTACACTGCATTTTGACATTCCTACTATTGCATGATTTGATTGTTTGCGAAAAGGTTTAATTCAGGGGTTGAAAAATCCACTCGCCCGCTCGCATTGGCGAGTAGAAAATCGTCGCCTTATTCTTATAATGTTCTAACCCGACTTTTTACACTTTCGAGAAAATCGAGTTTGAAATTTCAACCTTTAATAACTTTTTTACTATGAATCCGATTTCGACGGGAAAAGAATATATCATCCAAATATTTTTGTTCTCTATAATTCTATTACAATTTTAATATTTTGTTGAATACAATTTTTGTTATTTCGGTTTTTCGATTTTCAGATAGAACAGAAATGTAATATTTTTTCCATTTTTTTAAATATTATAATGTTGAATTCCAACGCAGCCAATCATATCTCAATAAAGATGCAGTTAGAACATTATAATTCAAAAACATTGATGGTGGACAATCCGGGACAGAATAAATTCTTTTATTTCATTGGTTGTAATTCAGATAGAACATTTTAATAATTTCTTCATTTTCTCATGGAACACTTTAATACTCAAACTTTTGAATCAGGTGACTTAAAAAAGCTGATTTCATTGGATGATATTCACTTAGAACATTATAATGTTGACAAAAACGTGAAATGGGTACAGATAGAACATTCTGTTACTGGGAATCTATTGAACCAGACTCGATTTCAAAAATCTGTAAGCACCATCAGATAGAACACTCCAAGACGATTCCAACGGTACCAAAATCTCAATTTTCACAAAAAATGAGTTAGAACATTATAAGAATAAGGCGACGAAATGCCGTAGGACGAGTAGATTTGGGGACGAACTAGTCCGACGGGGCGAGTGCAAATTTAGGACTTGAATCACGCTGATTGAGGGGAAAAAATAAAGGATAGAAAAGAAAGTATTTATTTTAAACTTCATATCGGAAACAATAATATTCGCTGTAAATACGACCTCTTCCTGTTTGTGTCGATCAATCCCGTAAGTGAAACTAAACAAGGAAACTAGAGTAAATCTGTGTTACTCATATGCAATGATTTGAGCGAGATCAAAGAGGCCGCAAACACAGTTAATTGATGACGTAGTCATTCCAGTTTCAATATAATCACGTGATTTTTCCGCACCCAAATAAGGTTACGTTTTACTATGATTTGTTTACAAAAGTCGCGCGTGCCAGAAAAGTGCGGGAAAATTGGATGAAGCAATGAAAACAAAACGCTATCTACGTAGTAAATACACTGACGTTAGATGGTTTTAACACAGACGCTGTCTCTTTCTGTTATGCCGCCTCGCGATTACACAAAGAAATTCTTTCATCACATTTACCGGGTAGTTGTACATATTAAAATGGTGTGCTTACTGGACCATTTCGACAGCTAATCTATCTTTCGAATTAAATAAAAAGTAAGTGTTTACAGTAATGTTAATCGGCGATTGATTTATGGTAAAAGATGGAGTCAAGTCTGAGCCACATTCGATTTATTGACCATCTTTTTTAATAAAATTGTTGCCTTATTCACATAGATGACTTTTGAAGTGGCGATCGCCAGCGCGAGCCCTGTCTGTCATTTATACCGAAGAAACTTTACAAGGAGTCAAAGAGTTATGTTATTTGCATAATAATGCATCCGTAAGAGCCAACAGTCTAAAATTTTCTTCGTCTTTAAGGGCGAGTTGGGTTGCCGTAAGGGCGAGTAGAAATTCAGAGCTACTAGTCCTACAGGACTAGTAGGTTTGAAGAAATTTTTCAACCCCTGTAATTGCAAAATTAATGTAGCTATATCCATTTATTGGCTGATTAAAGCAGTGAAGGATGTTGCATGGCTATTTATATAATCAGTGTGTCACATTTCCAAGGAAAATCGGATGGCTCATCTCAGCTATTGAATTATTATGAATTTCTCTGCGTGTCATTTGTCCTCAGGTATTTCTCGTTAGTAACCTTTAGCTATAGGTCATTGTCTAGGAAAACCCAATATTGCTCATAATATTACGAACCATTTCCTAATATGCCATAGTTTTGGCGTCTTTAATAAAAAAGGCTTTGGAAGAACATTGACGCTAAAGAAGAATATGTGGCAAAGCTACTGGAGAACAAATTGGATCATGATCAGACTGCGTGTATACACAGGCTGATCTGGATCCAAGTTGGTCTCTAAAACCACAAGGGCTTTTTTTCCAGATCCTGGCTCGCATGTATTATTTCTCCCATGTCATTTTCCTTCAGTTATTTCTTGTTACCTGATAAACTATCTCTTTGGGTCATTATCTTTTATCATAATGGTGTGTCAAATGAGTAATTTTCTTTGTCTTGGAAATCTCTTGCGAAATTTTTTTCTGTTGTTTGTTTTTACCCAATTTACGTTGTAATCATGAAAGCTCTAAAAAATAGTACATTAGTAAATCCTTCCCCAATGCAGTACCTGGTTTAGGTAATTTTAGCTTCCACTGTAAACAGAAAAGAAGAAATGTTGATGATCAAAATTTAATATCATTTTGCTTATGATATTAGTTAAATGATCAGAAGTGGACATGATTTTATTTGATATTGCAACCCCTTTCATTTTGGACCATTTAATGGTGTAGGGGAATTGCACTGCTGTTAAATAACAATCAGATTTTCCTGCAATATAGCAAGGAAAATATTGAGGCAATTTTCCCAAGCCTATTCTTTTATGGACCTCCAAACCTGGGGCCTGTTTGCGTAATTATACCCCCCACCTACGAAGTAGAGGGGGGTATATTGGTTTCACCATGTCTGTCTGTCTGTCCGTCCGTCCGTCCGTCCGTCCGTCCGTCCGTCCGTCCGTCCGTAGACTTTTTCGTTTCCGTGCTCTAAGTCATGAACCGGTTGACCTAGGATCATGAAACTTTACACAGTTGTTGCCCATGACCCAAGGAGGTGCCCTATTGTTTTTGGGTCACAAAGGTCAAAGGTCAAGGTCACAATCGGACTTTGATTAAAATCCATTTCCGTGCTCTAAGTCATGAACCGGTTGACCTAGGATCATGAAACTTTACACAGTTGTTGCCCATGGCCCAAGGAGGTGCCCTATCGTTTTTGGGTCACAAAGGTCAAAGGTCAAGGTCACAATCGGACTTTGTTTAAAATCCGTTTCCGTGCTCTAAGTCATGAACCGGTTGACCTAGGATCATGAAACTTTACACAGTTGTTGCCCATGGCCCAAGGAGGTGCCCTATTGTTTTTGGGTCACCAAGGTCAAAGGTCAAGGTCACAATCGGACTTTGTTTAAAATCCGTTTCCGTGCTCTAAGTCAAGAACCGGTTGACCTAGGATCATGAAACTTTACACAGTTGTTGCCCTTGACCCAAGGAGGTGCCCTATTGTTTTTGGGTCACCAAGGTCAAAGGTCAAGGTCACAATCGGACTTTGTTTAAAATCCGTTTCCGTGCTCTAAGTCAAGAACCGGTTGACCTAGGATCATGAAACTTTACACAGTTGTTGCCCATGACCCAAGGAGGTGCCCTATTGTTTTTGGGTCAAGAAGGTCAAAGGTCAAGGTCACAATCGGACTTTGTTTAAAATCCGTTTCCGTGCTCTAAGTCAAGAACCGGTTGACCTAGGATCATGAAACTTTACACAGTTGTTGCCCATGACCCAAGGAGGTGCCCTATTGTTTTTGGGTTACCAAGGTCAAAGGTCAAGGTCACAATCGGACTTTGTTTAAAATCCGTTTCCGTGCTCTAAGTCAAGAACCGGTTGACCTAGGATCATGAAACTTTACACAGTTGTTGCCCATGACCCAAGGAGGTGCCCTATTGTTTTTGGGTCACCAAGGTCAAAGGTCAAGGTCACAATCAGACTTTATTTAAAATCCGTTTCCATGCTCTAAGTCAAGAACCGGTTGACCCAGGATCATGAAACTTTACACAGTTGTTGCCCATGACCCAAGGAGGTGCCCTATTGTTTTTGGGTCACCAAGGTCAAAGGTCAAGGTCACAATCGGACTTTGTTTAAAATCCGTTTCCGTGCTCTAAGTCAAGAACCGGTTGACCTAGGATCATGAAACTTTACACAGTTGTTGCCCATGACCCAAGGAGGTGCCCTATTGTTTTTGGGTCAAGAAGGTCAAAGGTCAAGGTCACAATCGGACTTTGTTTAAAATCAGTTTCCATACTCTTAGTCAAGAACCGGTTGATCTACAGCACTTTTTCAGTGACAAGGCGCTAGTGGGGGGTATTTGTCCGCTTTGCGACAGTTCTAGTTACTTGTAACAACAAACCTGGTTGGCCCAAATGAGTTCTCGTGCAATCAGATTTTTTGTTACACAGTTTATACAAAAACATGGTCATAAGATTGCTGATTTTTAGGGGGGGGGGGGGGGGTAGCGCTGGTCTTGTTTTGGAAAGGATTAAATACAGGGAATTGACACAGATGAAATATTAGACTGATGTCAGTCTGTTAAGAATAACAACATTTGTATTGAGAAATATGAAAATAGGGTACATAGAAAATTGTTGCTCTTTGTCGTTCTTAACAGACTGATGAAATCTCTTTGTAAGGTAATCCGACCTTAAGATAATACCCGACACCAAGCAGTAGGCCCTACTCCACAGCTTGATAACATAATTAGCTGCTAAGATTTATAACTGCAGTCTTTTAATTCTTTTTCAAAGAAGACTTGATTTTCACCTACCTAATCGAAAAGACATTGAAAATATAGAGCCAAAATAAGAAAATTCTGATTACATGTATTATCATTTTCTCCTTTTTCCTCAATACATTTTCCGTTTATTATTATCCACAAATTCAATCTTTATCAACAACCCTTCTTTCGTTTTTAGCTCCACTGGCCGACAGGCCAGCGGGCTACTGTCATGGCGATGTGTCCGTCATGTGTGCGTCTGTCCGTAAACTTTTTCTTTAAAAATCTTCTTCTCAGAAACTACCTGATGGATTTCAATCGAACTTCACAAGAATGATCCTTGGGTGACCCTCTCTCAGATTCCTTGAAAGAATTTGGATTGAATCAGAATAACCCGAGTTATCTGCCCTTG
The DNA here is from genome assembly GCA_963680895.1 of Fragum sueziense. Lineage (NCBI taxonomy): Eukaryota > Metazoa > Mollusca > Bivalvia > Cardiida > Cardiidae > Fragum > Fragum sueziense. Next base: position 23,507 of record CAVMGG010000259.1, read on the forward strand.
AATGTCAAAAATAGCTGGTTTTGACTTTAATTTTACTCTAAAATCCACAAATATATACTAATCAAGACAAAACTACAACAGAATGTTGGTGACTATAAGATCATACCTTGATATAATTTTCAGCTTGATCTGAATTTTACATCATGAGTTATGTGCCCTTGAAATTGACAAAATTGCCATTTTCGGCTCTATTTGACTTTGTTTTCACTCTAGCAAATACAAATATTGACCAATCTAGACAATACTTGTACAGAATGTTGATGACCATAAGATCTTACCTTGGTATAATTTTCAGCTTGATCTTAACTTAACATCATGAGTTATGTGCCCTTGAAATTGACAAAATTGCCATTTTCGGCTCTATTTGACTTTGTTTTCACTCTAGCAAATACAAATATTGACCAATCTAGACAATACTTGTACAGAATGTTGATGACCATAAGATCTTGCCTTGGTATAATTTTCAGCTTGATCTTAACTTAACATCATGAGTTATGTGCCCTTGAATTTGACAAAATTGCCATTTACGACTCTATTCTGACATTGCTTTCACTTTAGCAACTACAAATATTGACCAATCAAGACAAAACTTGTACAGAATGTTGGTGACTATAACATATTGCCTTGTTGTAATTTTCAGCTTGATTTGAATTTTACATCATGAGTTATGTGCCCTTGTTATTGACAAAATTGCCATTTTTGGCTTTATTTTCACGTTTACAACCATTAGTATTAACTTATTAATACAGAATTTTCACAGAAATCTTACTGACCATACGATTTTACTTGCTCGTAATTTTCAGCTTGGTCATGCATTTGCTAGTTTGCACAGCCTGAACCTTTGAAATTGCATTCAACAAGACAAACAATCAGGCCTATGGAGCGCTTCCAGGCCGCCAGGACTGTCTAGTTTTGGACTGGATAACCCGTAAAATATTACCTTGTAACTGCAATTTGTTTTAAGATGCAGTTACGAGGAGTTTGTTGTATTAAAGCAGCAGCAGCAGCAGCAAGTTAGTGTTGTAGAGGATCAACCCTTTCCCAAAACGGCAACATCTAAGGGCAGCCCAGTCCAAACACGAAAGAAGGTTTGCTGATAAAACTTGATTTTGTGTACAATAATATACAGAAAAATATTAAAGCAAAAGGAGAAAATGATGATGATCAGAATTTTCTTTGAGTTTCTCAATATTTTCAATGTCTTTTCGATAAGGTAGGTGAAAATCAAGTCTTCTTTGAGAAAGGATTAAAAGACTGCAGTCATAAATCTGATCAGCTAATTATGTTATCAAGATGTGAAGTACTGCTAGGTGTCGGATTATCTTACAAAGTGATATCTGGAATGTGAACCACCTGTGGGGACCAAATTTTAGACGCCTCTTTCATTGTATTTTCCAAGGCCCTGTATAGTTTAGACCAAGGGATGTTAATATGTATAATTTATTTCTGAGTGTTAGTGTCCCTTGATTTTTCAAGCGACATAAACATATATACAGGGCCTGACACAAGGCTAATGAAATATGTCCGGACATTAATGTCCAATCTGTTTTATTTTGCGGGTTCCTTCAGGAATTATTTCTTGTCAGACCAAAGGCCAGTCCTTATCTAGGTATCTCGGACCCCTTTGATAAAAGTAATAAAGGGGTCAATGTTTTGGGCAGTTATTGTTTGCAGAATGATGAAGCCCTTTCACAAACGACATATTTGTATGGTGTTACAAATACATGAAAAGGATTCTTTGGCATTGGAAACAGGTCTGTGTTCTATGACAGCTTTTAATGTTGGAGCAAAAACACAGATTGCAAAAGTTAAATTTTGTGTTACTGAAAATAGAAAATTCATAGCATAGAAATGGTTGATGAAACGGCTAGAAAAGCTTTGGGAAAGAATTGATATAATACTAATAGAAGAAATGTATTTTCTGCATTTTGTCGTTAGTAGTAAGTTTGAAATTAGATCAAACCTAAGTTTTTGCCAATGGGGAATGATTTTATACAGTTAACTGTGATGTAATTTCGGACATACAATTAAGTATTTCCTAGGTGTTGTTACAAAATCTTGTAAATACGGCTTGAATCAAGCCGTAGACGGCAGTTACGAAATTTTATATGAACACGGACAGTTTCTGAAAACATAACGGTAAAAAAACCAAGTCTATCTTTAGCACAAAATTTATTGCCATTCTGAAATGTATAGTCAATTTGAATCCATTTGTATTTTCAGACATACACAATGCATTGGCAGACGATAGCAGCAACTATATGTTTTATAGGGACACTTCTTCATACCTCCTCTGCAGAGAGTAAGTATCCAAAATAAATAACATCATTAACCCTTTCCCAAACAAGACCTGGTTTTGACGTCCCTAATTATAGAAAGGGCTTGGAAAACATTGAAACAAACGAAGAAACTGCTGATAACCAGCAGTTTCTCCTTTTGTCTCAATATTTTCTGCGCTTAAATATACACAAATGCTGTGTTTATCCACAACCATTTTGTCGTTTGCAGCGGCTTTCAAATTGGACCACCCTAAAATTTTGTCGTTTGGGAAAGGGTTAAAAAAAATTTGTTGATCGCCTTTGTCATTTATGCCAGTTGCACATAATATTGCCCTTTTAAACTCGAAAATATTGAACATGCTATCAAGATCTGTTGGAAATGATAGAATCCAATATAAAATTCGTTGAGAAAAGACAAATATGAGTTTGATTTGAATGCAAACAATAATAAAAGGGTTAAACAAAGACTGCATGGTAAGTACATGTGCTTGATCTATGTTGATATGCGAATTTGGTCATATGCAACGGTATACTGCACAGAGAGGCATGTGACGCTCAACGCCCGCCCACTAAAACATTTATCTCGTGGGGCATTAGGCATCCATGAGGATTTATAAAAACATATTTACCTTCTAAGAAGAACTTGTTATATGTCACCTTATAAATAAACAAATCACATGTGCGATCATATTTTATCGCGACAAAAAAATCCGATATTTGGACAGCTGCGTTCAACGTGTAAACGCTTTCGATTATGAAATGACCCTCTATGCATTATACCGAAACCCATTTTCAAACGATTTATGAGAAAACCAGAAAATCCTTTCATTTGCTCGTAGTTGACCTTTATTCAATAGGTATGTAGACCAACCTTGTCTGGAGCGTAACTTAGCCCATTACCAAACGGCAAAATTTTAGACTGTGCCAAATTCAAAGATGTTGCAGACAACACTTTCATAATGAATTAAATTTATGATATTTTGTTCTTTTTGGATAGAAAACTCATGGGAAATGAAGAAATTGCTTGTCACAAGCAATTTCTTCAATTTCCATGATGTTTTCCAAAGTCATTTTTTGTAGGGAGTCAAAAAGAGTCACTGCGTGGTAATGGGTTAAAAAGTATGCATAGTAGTATCTTTGAACTTCATAGGTCGATAGATCTCATTATGAAGGTGTGCAGAGCATAAGAACTATAACTCTGTAAGTCATGTTAATGGAGTTATTGCCCTTTGTTGATTTATTGTCTGGTATAGATCATAATAAATGACCTGGCAGAGCAAATAGCTAGAGACACTCTGCCAGGTCATTTATCTTGAGCTATTATGGGTTAACTCTTTCCCAAATAACATAATTATACCCCCCAAATTCAATTTGGGGGGTATATAGGAGTCAGCTTGTCCGTTGGTCTGTCTGTCTGTCTGTCTGTCGGTCTGTCTGTTGGTCCGTCTGTTGGTTTTTTGTCCGCTCTATTTCTCCTAAACTATTGGACCAATTTTGTTAAAACTTCACATGTGAACTCATTACCAAGTGCAGATGTGCATATTAAATTTTTGTCACGGTCCATTGATTTTTGACGGAGTTACGGCCCTTGAGTAAATTTTCTTGTCCGCTCAATTTCTCGGAAACTAAAGGACGGATTTCAAAAAAAACTTTACAGTTATGCTTAGTAGCTCTCAAATATGTGCATATCAAATTTTGGTGATGATTCATTGATTTTTGACTGAGTTATGGCCCTTTGCTGAAAATTGCCATTTTACGCAAAATCAATGTGTGTTGATCGGTTTTTCAATTTTTTGTCCACTCTATTTCTCATAAACTATTAGACCAATTTTGTTCAAACATCACATGTGAACTCATTACTAAGTTGAGATGTGCATACTAAATTTTTTACACGGTCCATTGATTTTTGATGGAGTTACGGCCCTTGAGTGAATTTTCTTGTCCGCTCAATTTCTCGGAAACTAAAGGACGGATTTCAAAAGAACTTTACAGTTATGCTTAGTAGCTCTCAAATATGTGCATGTCAAATTTTGGTGATGATTCATTGTTTTTTGACTGAGTTATGGCCCTTTGCTGAAAATTGCCATTTTACGCAAAATCAATGTGTGTTGATCGGTTTTTCAATTTTTTGTCCACTCTATTTCTCATAAACTATTAGACCAATTTTGTTCAAACATCACATGTGAACTCATTACTAAGTTGAGATGTGCATACTAAATTTTTTTTACGGTCCATTGATTTTTGACGGAGTTACGGCCCTTGAGTGAATTTTCTTGTCCGCTCAATTTCTCGGAAACTAAAGGACGGATTTCAAAAAAACTTTACAGTTATGCTTAGTAGCTCTCAAATATGTGCATATCAAATTTTGGTGATGATTCATTGTTTTTTGACTGAGTTATGGCCCTTTGCTGAAAATTGCCATTTTACGCAAAATCAATGTGTGTTGATCGGTTTTTCAATTTTTTGTCCACTCTATTTCTCATAAACTATTAGACCAATTTTGTTCAAACATCACATGTGAACTCATTACTAAGTTGAGATGTGCATATTAAAAAAAAATTCACGGTCCATTGATTTTTGACGGAGTTACGGCCCTTGAGTGAATTTTCTTGTCCACTCAATTTCTTGGAAACTAAAGGACGGATTTCAAAGAAACTTTACAGTTATGCTTAGTAGCTCTCAAATATGTGCATATTAAATTTTGGTGATGATTCATTGATTTTTGACTGAGTTATGGCCCTTTGCTGAAAATTGCCATTTAACGCAAAATCAATGTGTGTTGATCTGTTTCTCAATTTTTTGTCCACTCTATTTCTCATAAACTATTGGACCAATTTTGTTCAAACTTCACATGTGAGCTCATTACTAAGTTGAAATGTGCATACTAAAAAATTTTTCACGGTCCATTGATTTTTGACGGAGTTACGGCCCTTGAGTGAATTTTCTTGTCCGCTCAATTTCTCGGAAACTAAAGGACGGATTTCAAAAAAACTTTACAGTTATGCTTAGTAGCTCTCAAATATGTGCATATAACAATTTGGTGATGATTCATTGATTTTTGACTGAGTTATGGCCCTTTGCTGAAAATTGCCATTTTACGCAAAATCAATGTGTGTTGATCGGTTTTTCAATTTTTTGTCCACTCTATTTCTCATAAACTATTGGATCAATTTTGTTCAAACATCACATGTGAACTCATTACTAAGTTGAGATGTGCATACTAAATTTTTTTCATGGTCCATTGATTTTTGACGGAGTTACGGCCATTGAGTGAATTTTCTTGTCCACTCAATTTCTTGGAAACTAATGGACGGATTTTAAAAAAAAATTTACAGTTATGCTTAGTAGCTCTAAAATATGTGCATATCAAATTTTGGTGATGATTCATTGATTTTTGACTGAGTTATGGCCCTTTGCTGAAAATTGTCATTTAACGCAAAATCAATGTGTGTTGATCGGTTTCTCAATTTTTTGTCCACTCTATTTCTCATAAACTATTAGACCAATTTTGTTCAAACATCACTTGTGAACTCATTACTAAGTTGAGATGTGCATACTAAATTTTTGTTACGGTCCATTGATTTTTGACGGAGTTACGGCCCTTGAGTGAATTTTCTTGTCCGCTCAATTTCTCGGTAACTAATGGATGGATTTCATAAAAACTTTACAAGTATGCTTCCTGCCTCTCATATATGTGCATATCAAAATTTGATTATGGTTCATTGATTTTTGACTGAATTATGGTCCTATGTTGAAAATAAGCAATGTTTACAACATTACCATGTGTTGGTCAGTCTTTTTTTTTGTTTGCTCTTTTTCTCACTTGTTTCACAGTTCATAGGAAATGTACATCTCAAAATGCACAAACACAGCGCTTTTGGGGGGGTATGATCACTTTCAGTGATATTCTAGTTTTGGACTGTTCCATTTTGAAAGTTGTTGCAGACGACAATTTTGAAGTCAATAAAAAAGGATTAAAGTACAATGCAGTACACAAAATATTAAAACAAGTGGGAGAAAATGCTGATTATCAGCAGTTTTTTCTTTTGTCTCAGTGTTTTCCAAAGCCTTTTCTATTAGGGATGTCAAAACCAGATCTTGTTTGGGAAAGGGTTTAGAAAGCATGCATGTTTTACAAACATTTTTTGTATATTCTAGGATTAAAACCACCGGAAATTAAGATGCCACAACAAGGTAAATGGCAAGAACCGGTTATTTTGAAGCGAACTGGACAAGTTAATGAAATACAGTGTTCAGCCGATGGAAATCCGACAGTCACGTAAGATGTCTTATTAACCCTATCCCTGACAACAAAATTTTGGAATGTTCCAATTTGAAAGATGTTGCAGAGACAATTTCAAGTCAATGAAGATTTAAAAACATTCCCATTTGGGGATAGAAAACATTGTAAGAAATGAAGAAATTGCTTGTAAAAAGCAATTTCTTCATTTTCAACAATGTTTTCCCACACTTTTAATGCTCCCTGAAAATTTTTTTTTGGGGAGCATAATAATTATAGTTGCCACGCTGTCCTACTGTCCTTCCGTCCGTCCCTCCCTCCACAGCCAGATCTCAGCAACTCCCTGGACCAAATTCAATTAAACTTCACATGTGAACTCCTGAGTTCAATTCCTAGAGATATTTATACCCCCATCTACGAAGTAGAGGGGGGGGGGGTATATTGGTTTCACCGTGTCTGTCTGTCTGTCCATCTGTCTGTCGTAGACTTTTTCGTTTCCGTGCTCCAACTCGAGAACCTTTTGACCTAGGATCATGAAACTGTACACAGTTGTTGTCCATGACCCAAGGATGTGCCCTATCGTTTTTGGGTCACCAAGGTCAAAGGTCAAGGTTACAATCTGACTTTGTTTAAAATATGTTTCCGTGCTCTAACTACAGAACCTTTTGACCTATAGCACTTTTCTAGTGACAAGGTGCTAGTGTGGGGTATTTGTCCACTTTGCGACAGTTCTAGTTAGCACAAAATTCGTTGCTGTTCTATAGGTACAGTTGGACAAGGAATGGGCAAGAAATTAAGCCAATCCAGGACAAAGTTCGATTCAACAGTCAGACAGGCTTATTGCTGCTGGGCAAAGATTTCGAAGCAAAACAAGCTGGAACATACCAGTGCACTGCAAGCAACACCCAGGGATCTGCAATGACGTCGTTCTTACGAATCGATGTCGCAAGTAAGTAAAGTTGAAATGGGTATGTAATTTCTACACGGGAACCCATCTAACAATTATTATCCACGGGTACTTGGGTACCCATATAAATGGATATTTTGTGAATTTAGATAGCTCAATCAAGTTAACCCTCTCCCAAACAAGATCTGGTTTTGACGTCCCTAATAGATATAGCTTGGGAAAACATTGAGACACAAGAAGAAACTGCTGATAACCAGCAGTTTCTCCTTTTGTCTCAATATTTTCTGTGCTGTATTATACTCAAATTCTGTCTTTACCAACATCTTTTTTGTCGTCAGAAGCATCTCTCAAATGGAACCACCCAAAATTTTTGTCGTTTGGGAAAGGGTTAATACATAGAAGCAATCCACCAATGAGAACATGCAGGCGAGTTAACCCTTTCCCAAACAAGACCTGGTTTTGATGTCCCTAATAGAAAATGCTTTGGAAAACATTGAGGCAAAAGAAGAAACTGCTGATAACCAGCAGTTTCTCCTTTTGTCTCAATATTTTCTTTGCTTTATCGTACACAAATATCTTCATTTTTAACATCAATTTGTCGTCTACAACAGCTTTTAAATAGGACCCCCCTAAATTTTGCTGTTTGGTAAAGGCTTAACTTGTGTGAGTCAACTCGTCTGCATGTTCCTATTGGTGGAGTTCCAAATGAGTCTCCCTATCTAATGTGATCCATGCTGTACACTTTTTTAGCTCGACTTTTCGAAGAAAATGAGAGCTTATCGTCGGTGCTATGACAAAATGGCGTAATAGAAATTTTGCTCGAAAACCGTTTTTTTCAGGAGAGCCAAAAACGTTTTTGCCGTTTTAAAAAATGTTAAAAAATATGCCGGCAAAATGGCGTAACTCACTATTACTCTCATGTAAATTTGTCTACGTATAACACATTTTTGTCAGCTAAATCGAGTTACGCAATTTTGTCACATGATAATTGAAAGGGTTCTAATAGGTGTAGAAAAATGCCGTTTTGACAGGATATGCGCTCCTACATACTTAGTAGAAAGCATTTATAAAATTTTTTTGACAAAATGGCGTAACTAATTTGTTACGCCATTTTGTCATAGCACCGACGTTATACTGTCACCCGGGCGTTGGCATCGCAACAAAGGTTAAAGTTTTTTCAATCATCAATAACTTCCATGCTATCAAAAGGATTCAACCCAAACTTGGAATACTTATTCACCGTCACACCCTCTACCTTACTATGAGGGCCCATGACCCTGGCTCCACTATATTTGGAGTTATGCCCCCTTTATACTAAGCAACTTAGGAAGTCGAGCGCGCTGTCTTCGGACAGCTCTTGTTCATTGTTGTAAATATTTTTGACTGTCTAGATATGTTCAGTTATTAATACAAATAAAAAGCCAACATTAATTATCGGTTAACAGGTAATAAATTTGTACCTGGGTACTTGTAATTTTGTACCATACCCGCAGGTACCCAGGTTCTTTCTTGAGCCCTGCAAGTAAGTGAAGTTTTCAATCTTTTGCATACAAAACCATTTTTAGCACGATGGATAATCACATGATACAACAATGTCAGAAAGTCTTCAATAATTTTGTTAATACTTGACCGATTTAAATTCGGTTTGAAGCTGAGAAGGTGGACAAATTATCATTAGATGAATGTTGTGGATTATTGCAAAATCATCTAATAAAACCTGAGCGTCCGTGTAATGCTTTTGTTAAGTTTTTAGATGCAAGTGACTAAATCTTGTTTTTAGGCGCGGAACAGTTTCCCGGCTCTAGACCTGAAGACAATAAAGAACAAACTATAAACAAACTGCTCTACCAGAAAATTGCATGCGAAGGGGTACCCAGTAGCTATCCGCCACCTAAATTCATTTGGAAAAGAGGTCCACTTGTAAGTTTTAGGTTCTTTTTTCCTCTTATCCTTTCCCAAAAACGGCAAGATTTTTAACTTTGCCAATTAGCTGCAAACTTTGTACACTGATAGATCTCATTGAAGAGAAGTGTCATGCACATGAATTGTTACTATGCCACACCTATTTTTTGAGTTATTGCCCTTAATTGTTTTTACCCTTACATTTTTGTCCGTCCACAATATCTCCTAGTCATAAGTGCGAGCAACTTTAATCTTAGTACACTTATAGATCTCATTGAGGAGAAGTGTCATGTACAAGAATCGTTACTCTGCCATGACCACTTTTGGAGTTATTGCCCTTAATTGTTTTTACCCTTACATTTTTGTCCATCCACAATATCTCCTAGCCATAAGTGCGAGCAACTTTAATCTTAGTACACTTATAGATCTCATTGAGGAGAAGTCATGTACAAGAATCGTTACTCTGCCATGACCACTTATGGAGTTATTGCCCTTGGTTGTTTTTACCCTTATATTTTGTGCAGGACATATTGTCCGAAACCTAAAGTGCTAGCAACTTCATACTTTGTATACAGTTATAGATCTAGTAAGTAGGAGATATAATACAAGAAAGGAGTTTTTATTATCCGGTAGGGGACTCCTGTATTGCATCGCAATACGACTTGCACTTGTTTATTATTTAATCAGGGTTCTCCGCAGAATAATTTGAAGCCGTAGGGGCAAATTAAAATTGTGTCCATGCAAATAATTGTGTAAAAAAACAAAATGAGAAAAGAAGAAATTGCTCAATTTGAGCAATTTCTTCTTTTCCCATTATGGTTTTTATACAGAATTGTCATATTTTAATGTATAAAAATGCATTATTTATCAGTTTTTACCACGAAATACCTCTAAATATCTCTATTTGGTGACCATTTTGGAGAAATTAAGCTGTAGGGGTACTTTGGAAGCTGTAGGGGCAACATAGTGATTTACATGAAGCTGTAGTGGGGCCGATACAGCTTATTAGGCTGGGGAGAACACTGGTAATAATCACTGAGTCGCTTAATCTTGTTTTTCTTCAGCTGCAACCGGGACCATTAGTGACACAGCGTGTTGTCCCTGATGATAGATTAGTCATCGACCCAAAAGGTACAGAGCTTTAAACCTATTACCACACAGAGACGCCTTTTGACTCCCCTCAAGATAATGGCTTTAGAAAACATCGTGGAAAATGAAGAAATTGCTTGTAACAAGCAATTTCTTCATTTTCCACAATGTTTTCTACATAAAAAGACCAAAAAATTCAAAATTTCAATCACTTGAAATTGTCGTCTGCATCACCTTTCAAATTGGAACGGTCCAAAATTTTGCCGTCTGGTAATGGGTTAAACCTATTACCAGACGAAAAAATTTTAGGGCGGCCCAAATTGAAAAAAGTTGCAGACTACAATTTTAAACTAATGGAAATTTATAGAATCTTTCCATTTTGGGTTAGAAAGTATTGTGGTAAATGGAGAAATTGCTTGTCACAAGCAATTTCTTCATTTTCCACTAGCACAATGTTTTCCAAAGCCTTTATCTTGGAGGGTGTCATAAAGTGTCAATTTGTGGTGATGGGTTTATTTTCCAAACAAGACTTTGGGCCACTTTCTTCAAAACATTTAAGATGTGTTTTTGTCTCACTGATAACTTATGACATGTATAGGGCTAGACTCATGTATCGCCAGTCATGGAAAAAGTGATAGTTGTTTTAACCTTTTCCCAAACAAAACCTGGTTTTCACGTCCCTAATATGAAAGGCTTGGGAAAACATTGAGACAAAAGAAGAAAATGCTTATTATGCCTCAATATTTTCCATGCTATATTGTACAAAAAGCCCATTTCAACATCCATTTTGCAGTCTGTAGCAGCTATTACATGAGTGTCCAAAATTGTGCCATTTGCGGGTTAAGAAACTTGGTCCAGTACGAGGGGCGTTCAATTAATTTTGGAACTTGGGTTCTACAAGCCATAGTTAAATAGCAATTCAATTTTAAGTTTCTTCAGTCCTTCGAAGTAATCCTCTCCGACAACCACACACTTCTAAGTTTTGAGATCCATTACTTATATGCCAATAAATGGGCCTCTTTTGGAACACCCCACAGACACTGGTAAATTGCACTGCATATGGAACATGAAGGCCTATACCGACGACCAGAGGCTTTTTTCGTCATCATTTGGAACACAAAAAAGTCAAAAGGGCTTAAGCACGGCTATAAGGGTGGATGAAGATGCTGTGCTGCATGTGTCTCTTCCACAAAGTCTTGGACAAGAGGTCACCTGTGGACAGCTCCGTTGTCATGGATTTGGCACATGCCTCTTTAGTCGGTACTAGACCTGCTCTTTTCGTAATATTTCTTTAATTGCGCCGACATACATTTCTAGTATGAATGACCGGCGATAGTGGTACTATTTTAAAAAGTTATTTGAACAATACACCGGTTACATTTGAAAATTACCGCGTACAAAACTTTTGCCATGCTTTTAATTTTTTGGTTATTATGGACCTTGCCTGATCTTTTCGCGACCATTGCCTGCTAATGACACGCCATTGGTGCTCATAATAGTAGATTATTGTTCAATCATATGTATAAAACTCAGAAAGACCACATTTGTTGCATTTATTGCATTATTTCAAAACATATTTTGCCGCCTGGCTCTTTGTCCTTTAGGCAGCAGGTGGGGGACCCAACAGGCACAAACCTGTCTGTGTTTCAACCCTTTTGTCTAAATCGTAAAATGTTTCCCTGATGAAAAAAACAACTTTTTTCTGCCATTTCTTACACATTGAACCATGCGTCTTTTTCGGTCATGTCGGAATCTACAGCAATATTTGCTTTGGTACTAGCTCTACCCAATGCCTGAGAGGGGGGGGGGGGGGGGGCATCATTCAGGCCAGGTCTACCAAATTTAATTTTTATTAACTTCCTAAAAACTGACATATGTTCAACGTTGAAATGTCCATGAATCTGATATAGTCCATTATATACACGTAATACAGATATGTCAAAGCCTATGCGACCTTTAATGTAGACCCGTACATCCTACTCCAGTTCGTTTTCCATTTTGCGCACAGCGAAATAGCCAGTGTATATGACTGAACCAACTTAAAAGTTCAATAACTTTTGAAAGAGTGAAGGAATTTGCCTCAAATTTTGACCAAGTATAGACAGTAAGTTTCATGTTAAATAGCCGCAAGCACCTCTAGTTATATAGAAACATGAGGTATGGTGGACCATTAGTACCACTTTTAATTGAACATCTCTCGTATCATCAATACCGTAATTATTCTAATAAACGCCCATATTCTATTTAACGCCCATCCCCCAAATCTCATTGGACAATCAGCCTATTTCAAGCACAATTTCAGCAAACAAGGTTGATTCTAATAAACGCACATCCCCTGATTCCAGAAAAAAAAGGTATTGTTTGTTATAAACAAAGATCATTTTCAAAAGCAACAAAGAAAGATTTCAAGGCTGTAGTGTGTGTTTCAGACAAAGAAATTTCATCCTAAGATCGTATTTTGCAGTCTTTCTAACAATAATTTGACAATTTCGCCTTGCATTATCTTCAGTCCATGAAAGACACTGGATTTGCAATATTTGACACTCAAAATCAAATTATCTCTAATAAACGCCCACCCCTAACTTTCCCATTGACCATGTTTCTAATAAACGCCCGGGCGTTTATTAGAATAATTACGGTAATTGTATGACAAATTCTCTATTTTATGCCTGTCCAAATTGGTCATAAGCAGTGACAAGCGGCAGGTCACATAATTATGTATTCTACATTCATTTACGACTGTACTTCTCTTTCCACTCAATTTGTCCTTTTCTCTCACTGTTTGTTTATTTACACAGGTAATCTACAAATATTATGGGTGGAAGATGAAGATGAAAAAACTTACGTGTGTGGTTACCACAACCCTATTATCAGCGTAGACATGTGGCATACGAGAACCTTCAGCCTCACTGTCAATCCTTGTAAGTATACTGAACCAAAAAAGAAACTTTTGCAAAGAATGTCAGAGCTTTATAAGAAAGAGAGAAGGCTTTTCAAAAAGCAATATTTCATTTATTAGCAAGCCGGGACTTTATGACTATAGCAGTTGAAAAAGGCTTAAACCTCCAATAAATGACTAAATAGATAAATATGTTACGAACCTGGTTGTCTATCCATCGACGAGACGATTCAAATGAGTACCCACAGTATTGAGTTTGATAAACAATTAATGAAATACTACATTTTGAAAAGCCTCATGTTTTATTAATGATCTTACGACTAGGTTTTTGTGTAAACTGTGTTAGAAGACATCTGATTTCACGATAAATCAAACTGGGCTGATCATATTTGTTGATATAAGTAATTTAATGAAAGAACAATCAGACGTTGTTTTAGTAAAACGTGGCCCTCATCTGTATTTCTTATATCATCTGTTTCAGCAACTTCCGCTAACCGGGATCGCGCCCCGACCCCAAATGTGGCCCTAATCTGTATTTCTATTATAATCTGTTTCAGCAACTTCCGCTAACCCGGATCGTGCCCCGACCCCAATATTTCACGAAGATGTCACAGTAATGGCTGGATCAACTGCTGTACTCACTTGTATATTCTCATATTACAGCAGGTATGTATTATCCCATTGCAACATGATGACTTTTTGACTCCCTTCAAGACCAAAATTTTGGTTGATTGTCAATAACTGTTTTATCACCTGGGTTTTAAAAAATCTACCACAATCATCTAATGCATGAATTCTCTGCTTTAAACTTAATTCAAATCAGTCTGGTATAAGCAAAATCATTGAAGATTTTCTAAAATTGTATCACATGATTTTCCCATTACTACACAATGACTCTTTTTTTTGTCTCGAAAAATCGATCACTCCCTCCTATCTTTAGCTCTTGATATGTTGTGATTTTACGATTACAGTTCAGGACAGAAGCTTATAGTGACATGGAGCAAGGGTTCAGTAATTATGAAATCCTCCACCGATTTTACGTACACGATAGAAAATGTGCCATATCCAACGCAAGATAGGGACATCAGTGGCGAGTATGTGTGCACGGCCTCACTTCCCGGCTCCAACACGACCCGTGACTCGTTCGTCAACCTCAAAATTATTGGTAGGTATTTACCCTTTAACCCTTTCCCAAACGTCAAAATTTTAGGGTGATCTAGTTCAAAAACTGCCACAAATGACAAAATGGATGTTATTAAAGATATTATTTGTGTAAAATATGGCACGGAAAATGTTGAGACAAAAGGAGAAACTGCTGGTTATCAGCAGTTTCTTCTTTTGTTTCAATGTTTTCCCAAGCCTTTTCTATTAGGGACGTCAAAATCAAATCTTGTTTGTTAAAGGGTTAACCTTCTAACACACTTGGGCACCTTTTGATCCCTTTCAAGAAAATTGCTTGAGAAAACATTGTGGAAAATGAAGATGAGAATTAAAACTAAGGTCCTGTCTCCATATGACCTTATCTGCTGAATGGAATGTAAAACTCCATTCAATCCAATCCAATTTTTAACGCAAAATCCTATCTTTATAAACATCAAATTTGTTGCTTGTAACATCTGTCAACTAAGGTATTTAATTTATTCAATTTCTTTTTTCTTTGACTGAGCCCCGATAGCTCAGTCAGTAATATCGGAGCCTTTCAATCCAGGGGTCGCGAGTTCAATCCCTGGCTTGGCCAGTATCCATTCTGACATTTGACAAGAGGTCAATTGTCACTCACCAATGGGTGTGAATCATCTTTGTGAGAGAGCAGCTGGAGGCTCAGTTTGGATATTGTGGTGGTTCTGGGGAGATAAATACCAGGAACCCATGGTTAGATACTCCATCTGCCACGATATGACTATAGCAGATGAAAAAGGCATAAAACCCCAATAAACCAATATATGTTGACAAACTAGCTTTGGCCCCTTTAATGTATCAAGACATCTGACAGTTGTATTTACAATTGATATCTTCATTCTTTACAGCCCCTCCACAATTTGTAAAGGGAGAGTCCCTAGAAAGGATTTCCATTCCTAAGGGAGAGGATGCGATTTTCCAATGTAAGACTGACAAAGTGTACCGCAAATCGTACCAAGAACCAACCACATGGCTCGTAAATTCTGTATCCGTTTTGGGTAAGTCGTTAACCCCTTCCCAAACAAGACCTGGTCCCAGTTTCTGGAAAAAACTTAAGTATGTTCTCAGCTTCAAATCTGAGCACCATACTCAAATCACACGAAATTCCATGTGAACTTCAATTGAATACCAATCAACGTTGATTGGTATTGAATAGAAGTTTAGCATGAACTCATGAGAATATACTTAAGTTTTTTCGAGAAACCGGGGCCTGGCCCTTGTTTCTCGAAATGACTTACATATGTTCTCAGACTCAAATCTGAGCACTGTACTCATATTACACGAAATTCATGTGAACTTCAATTGAATACCCTTCAACGTTGGAGAGTATTCCATTGAAGTTGAGCATGTACCCATGAGTATGTATTTAAGTTTTTTTCGAGAAAACAGGGCCTGGTTTTGATGTCCCTTTAAGAAAAAGTTCAGGAAAACATTGAGGCAAAAGCAGACCATATACTGATATAAACTACACATTATCAAGCCCCAAACTACCGTCATTTTGTAAATCTCTGAGGCGTCAAAAGAAGTCATATTGTGTAAACAAAATCTCTTTTTATCCAGGATGGCTGCCAACCCTGTATGCATGTACTCAGAAACACCTGAATGCCAAATCCATAATTGAGCCGGATCTGGAAAAAGTCCCTTACAGCATTTTTAAAAATTCAGTTTCAAGATCAACCTGGTGTCAAATGCAGTCCAATATGCACCGTGCTTCTCTCTGTAAGTTACTACAGGTCATGAAGAAGCTATTGGAGAACAACATGGATCCTAATCAGACTGTGCGTATGCACAGGCTGATCTGGATCCATGTTGGGCTCAAAAGCCTTAACCCTTTCCCAAACAAGACCTGGTTTTGACGTCCCTAATAGAAAAGGCTTGGGAAAACATTGAGATAAAAGAACAAACTGCTGATAACCAGCAGTTTCTCCTTTTGTCTCAATATTTTCTGTGCCATATTTCACACAAATCCTATCTTTAATAACTTCCATTTTGTCATTTGTGGCAGTTATTGAAGTGGATCACCCTAAAATTTTGTTGTTTGGGAAAGGGTTAAGGGACGTTTTTCCAGATCCCAGCTCATGTTTGTACAGTGCTCACTTGATTTTGTGTAACTATAGTGACCAATGACTTATATTGAGGCGTCACAATGTTTAAGAAAAATATCTTTTTTATCCATTATGCTTGCCAACCCTGCATGCATGTACTCAGAAACACCTGAATGGCAGTTCCATTATGTGTATACCAGTGTTTCCATTTGCATGAAAAAATATTGAGTCCCTGGGACCCAGTGTCACTGAAAAAGTTGAGTCCCAATCACATTCAGTTGAGTCCAATTTTGACTTCCACAAATCAACTGCAAGTTAATCTTGAACGGACTCAATAACCCTTTCCCAAACAAGACAGGCCCCCATATTCCCCCATGCTCAAGATAAACGGGTTTGAAAAACGTTGTGGAAAACCAAAAAAAATTGTTTGTGACAAGCGATTTCTTCTTTATCCTCAATGTTGTCTACTGCAGATGGCCAAAAAAGTGAAAATTTCTGACATTTGAAATTGTGGTCTTCATGAACTTCGAATTTGCACAAGTCTAAAATTCTGCCTTCTGCAGGTAATGGGTTTACTACAAACAAACAAACAACCCAATATTTTCTTTGAAGTCAATATGAAAGAATGAAATGCTTCCTAACATTATTTTTAAACGTAGATCTAAAATATTCATGGCAGCTCTTATAAGCAAAGGAGAACCTTTCGATACTGTACTAATGCCGTGATATTAAATGATAATTATCGTCTGCTTCATACCTGAAAGTCAGTGTAGCCCAAAGTAAAATGTTCTTCTGTTTAGTTTTGCAACTTTATTCGAAGAGCAGACGAATCTGACGAGTCTTTTATCAGCCCGTCTTTAAACACCGGATGAGTAAGCCACTGGTCTTGAAAAGACCGCGAGAGTATCTTTTTCTTGGCTGGAGAAGCCATTTTTGTTAACAAAATGAAAGTAACAGTTGGTTTCCGGCGATGCAATTGCCCGCAAAACAATATTTAAGACAGTTCGGGTACTAGACAAAAAAGCGGAAATCCCAACTTATACAATCGCAACTTTTCGGGTAGACTTTGGCAAAATCTATTTATTGTTACTTTGGAAAACCGGTGACCTTGCTTAAAATATGTACTTCGAAATATTTTGGATTGTTCTCGCTAGTTAACCGACGTTTCTGCGTAATGTTTTACAAATTGTATTGTTCTTGCCACCCAATTTACGTTGCGTCCAAAGGACCCGACGAGTCTTCATATTTTGCGTCCGAGCTGATTTTCATGCGTTTACAGACACTTTTACGTCGTAAATGGAAACTCTGGTATACAGTGCTCACTTGATTTTGTGTAACTATAGTTACCAAATACATATATTGAGGCGTCAAAAGGTGTCATAATGTGTAAACAAAATCTATATTTTTATCTAGGATGCCTGCCGACCCAATTTAAATGTGCTCAGAAACACCTGAATAATTGTTCCATATGTGTGTACAGTGCTCACTTGATTTTGTGTAACTATAGTTACAAAATACATATATTGAGGCGTCAAAAGGTGTAATTATGTGTAAACAAATCTATTTTTATCCAGGATGCCTGCTGACCCAATTTAAATGTGCTCAAAAACACCTGAATAGTTGTTCCATATCGTCGGTGTAAATGCAAAACCTCGTATGTCGATTCGTGCAATTTTCAAAGTACAAACTTGTGTGCCCAGTTCAGACAATTCTAGCAGGTTTTTAGATATGTTTACTGATAAGTATTACTGACAAATTATTTATGAACAATATGTCAAAATTTCAAGTAAAACATTTAAGTTTGGGAAAAGTTATTACACTTTTTCCCCTCCGCTTTAAAATTTTCCAAAACCGAGATACGAGGTTTTGCATTTACAACGACGATATGTGTATACAATGCTCACTCAGATTTATGCAACTATTATGGCCAAGTACATATGGTCGTTGTAAATGAAAAACCTTGTATCTCGTTTTTGGAAAATTTTAAAGGGGAGGGAAAAAAGTGTAATAACTTTTCCCAAACTGAAATGTTTTACTTGAAATTTGGACATATTGTTCACAAATAATGTATCATTAATACCGATCAATAAAAATGTCTCAATACCTGCGATAATTGTCTAAACTGGGCGCACAAGTTTGTACTTTGAAAATCGCGAGAATCGACATACAAGGTTTTGCATTTACACCAACGATGTAATTGTATTGTTAAACCTTTTAGGCAATTGGGATTTGGACTGAGGTCCTTTAACCCATTACCACACAATGACTTTTTTTGACTCCCTACAAAATAATGGCTATGGAAAACATTGTGGAAAATGAAGAAATTGCTTGTGACATGCAATTTCCTTATTTCCCACAATGTTTTCTATCCAAAAAGATAAAGAAATGTTCAATTTCATTCACTTGAAATTGTGGTCAGCAACACCTATGAGTTTGGACTAGGCTGAAATTTTGCCGTTTGGTAAAGGGTTAAGGCTTTTGAGCCCAGCATGGTTCCAGATCAGCCTGCGTATACATGCAGTCTAATCAGGAACCATATTGTTCTCTTATGGCTTACTGGCCTGTAGCAGTGGTATGAGAGTAGCATGGATCACGCTCAGGCTTAAGGTAGAAGACCCATAATGCAAAACGCCACTTTCTAATCATACCAAATGCATCAAATTACAAACACTTGTAAATGAACTTCACATACGTTGATTCACCATGCCAGATTTCAAGATTATGCTTCAGGAAGAAACAAGTTTACAAATATCATTATACCCCCCACAACAAAGTTATTATACCCCCCACAACAAAGTTACGGGGGGTATACTGGAATCAGGTTGTCCGTCCGTCTGTCCGTCCGTCCGTCCGTGGACATAATCTTGTGTCCTCTTCTCCTCCAACAGTTTTTGACCAATTTTTCTGACATTTTATCAGGATGTTCCCTATCATATGAAGTTGTGCACCTGCAACTTTCATTTTGATCCAGTCATTAGTTTCAGAGTTATGCCACTTTGAAGTTTTTATGGGTGGGGGGGTGGGGGGTGGACATAATCTTGTGTCCTCTTCTCCTCCCACAGTTTTTGACCAATTTTTCTGAAATTTTATCAGGATGTTTCCTATCATATGAAGTTGTGCGCCTGCAATTTTCATCTTGATCCAGTAATTAGTTTTAGAGTTATGCCACTTTGAAGTTTTTAATGAGGGGGGGGGGGGGGGGGGGGGGAGTCAAAATTTACAATTTCGTTTCCGTGTTCTAACTTGAGAACAGTTTGACCTAGGATCATGAAACTTTGCATAGTTGTTGCCCATGACCAATGGAGGTGCCCTATTGTTTTGGGGTCACCAAGGTCAAAGGTCAAGGTCACAGTTGGACTTTGTTTAAAATCCGTTTCCATGCTCTAAGTCAAGAACATTTTGACCGGTAGCACTTTTTCAGTGACAAGGCCCTAGTGGGGGGTATTCGTCCGCTTTGCGACAGTTCTAGTTTTACTCTGTATTCATATGCAAGGTAGGTAATTTTGAACATTTTGTTAAAATTTCATAAGTATGCATGAAATCAAAGTTCTAAACTTTACAAAATGCTTATGTTTATATTTGGGATGGAAATGTAACACAGTTTAGGAATTACTGGCATTTTTCAAATTTCGCCGCTGGCTCTTTGGTGCTAATGATGGGTCCTGCACCTTCACGGGATGATCTTGAAATATGCCATAAGGGACATTTTTCCAGATCCTGGAGGTGCGTTCTTTAGAGCGAGATTTCTTGAGATTTCTTAAGATGTTTAGGATAAAGCGTTCTTCTGAGCAAGATTTGTAAGACAATCACTGGGAGCCGCCATTGCTCTGTACTTCTTTAGGAACATCTCGGTAAATTCTGTAGAATCTATATGGGAGAGAATTGACCGAGTTGTTCTGAATGCTCAATGATTCATAAACCGCTGAGTTCCGAATGCTCCATACTTCATACAAATGATGTCATGATAATGTCATTTGTATGAAGTATGGAACATGCGGAACACCTAGCTTATAATCTCGGTCTTAAAAGCGCCTAATCAAAAACATCTTAAGAAATCTTAAAAAATCTCGCTCTAAAGAACGCGCCTCGGATCATATATTTTCAGGATGCCTGCCAACCCAGTTTGAATGCACACAGAAACACCTGAATGGCAGTTCCATATGTATACCCATCGGCCAAAGGTGTGACGAATTCGGTCGCAAAGACTGCCCTGACGAAAGCGACGAAAAAAACTGCTCAGAGAGTGAGTTTTTACATGGTGGATAATCATGTGATACATTTTTGAAAATCTTCAATTATTTTGTTAATTTTGGAATGTTTTCAATTCAGCTTAGTTAGGATACTGTGGTAGTACTGGTGAGTACTCCGACAAGTATGCAACGTTAGGTTCTCCAATCTCCAGCTGGCGCAATAAGACCATTGCAGTTTAAAGAGGTGTTAAACAACATTCAATCAATCATATAATCATAACAAACAATTTGAACTTTACAATTTAAAAAGGTAGTCTGCAAATGTTTTGAATTTTGTTCTGTCAAAATAAGTAGTGTCTACAATTATTTTTTTGACACAGCAGCAAAGTGGCGGCGTACACATAATGTGACTGTGGCATTCTTGTTTAAGTATGTGTTCCTGCAAAGATGTGTTATTTTTATGTGTATAAATGCTATCACTGTTTTGAAGGTGTTGCTTATTAGGGAAAAATTACGCCTTTAAAGTTGAGACAGAAATGAAAAATTCCATATAAATCTGAACTGTTGTGGACAACAATTTGTTTAATTTTATCACAAAATATATATATTTCTTTTAAAAGGTGCAATATTTTGCCTTGAAATTTTCAGAATTTTTGTAAGAAAATATGCTCTTTCATATAAAAAATAAAAGTTAAATTCATGGAAGAAACATCTGTGAACTGTCCTTTTAAGAGAGGGCTGCAACGAAGGTCAAGAGTTATACAATTTTACAGAAAGTCCTCCTTTGATGTATATGCGTTGCTGTGCGAAGCTTATGTCTACAATGTTTTCTATCCAGAAATTTGAAATAATGGACTTTTGAATATAGTCTGCAACACCTTTCTAGAATTTTGCCCTTTGGTAATGGCATAAATCCCATTCATTCAATCAACTTAATCGATTACCAGACGGTAAAAATTTAGGGTTGTCAAAACTTAAAAATGATGTAGATAATAATTTCAAATGAGTGGAATTTTACTTATTGTAGAACTTCTTTGGTAGAAATATTGTGGGAAATGAAGAAATAGCTTGTCAAAAGTTAGGATTGAAATGCCAGGTAACACCGATATTTTTACCTGTCAATGCAAATTGCCGTGATTTGCGGTGGTTGAGTGGAAAATTGCAGTGGAAAGCAGTGGCGATTCTTGCAGATTCAGGTGGAAAAATGTTTTTCCACCCGAATCCACCCCGAAATCCAATTTGGGTGGATGCTTGGAAATAGACAAAACCCCACTGTTGCGTTGAACTTATCTGTTGCTCTGGTTTTGTTTAACAGAGGGGTGCAATGAAGGTCAGGAGTTATGTAATGGTGTTTGCATAAATACAGCAACGGCCACTTGTCCGCCCCCGATTGTGTGTGATTACCCGGGCATGTTGTGCAGGATAAACGGAAAAGAGACGTGTCTTCCGGCATTCAAGGTGTGTAACAACAACGAGGACTGCGATGATGGCCGAGACGAGGAGGCTTGTCGTAAGTATTGTTTGATTTAACCCTTTCACAAACGGCAAAATTTTAGGGTTGTCCTGTTCAAAAGCTGCTGTAGATGGCGAAATTGATGTTTAAAAGGAAGAAATTGGTGTACAAATAGCACAGAAAATATTGAGACAAAAGGAGAAACTGCTGGTTATCAGCAGTTTTTATGCCCCCGTATCGAGAGATCGGGGGCATATTGTTTTACTCGTGTCCGTCTGTCTGTCCGTCCGTCTGTCTGTCTGTCCGTCCGTCCGTCCATCCGTCCGTCTGTCCGAAAACTTAACCTTGGCCTTTTCTCCAAAAGTATTTGACATACAAAGCTCAAATTTGGTATGCAACTTCCTTTCAGTGATATCTATCTATTCCATGCAATTTGACCTTTCTCAAGGTCATCCGTTAACCCTTATCAACCCTTTACTCTACAAAAACTTAACCTTCTATTCCGAAAACTTAACCTTTGCCTTTTCTCCAAAAGTATTTGACATACAAAGCTCAAATTTGGTATGCAACTTCCTTTCAATGATATCTATCTGTTCCAAGCAATTTGATTGTCCTCAAGGTCATCCCTTAACCCTTAATAACCCTTTACTCCACGAAAACTTAACATTTTAGAAAAATGGCCATTTCGGGGGCATTTGTGTTTCACAAACACATCTTGTTTCTTTTGTTTCAATGTTTTCCCAAACCTTTTCTATTAGGGACGTCAAAACCAGGTCTTGTTTGGGAAACGGTTAATTGACCTGGTATAGGTCTCTATAAATGACCTGGCAGAGCATCTTTAGCTGTTAGTTAGAGATGCTCTGTCAGGTCATTTATTGGGAGCTATACATTGATTTATTCGGACAAAAAGGCTTGTCGTGAGTATTGTAGGGTTTAATTGACCTGGTAGTGCATCTATAGGTTTTAGCTAGAGATGCTCTGTAAGTTAACTTATCAGGAGCTATACATTGATTTATTCCGACAAAAAGGCTTGTGGTAAATGTTGTAAAATTCAATTGACCTGGCATTGGTCTCTATAAATGACCTGGAAGAGCATCTATAGCTTTTAGCTAGAGATGCTCTGTCAGGTCATTTATGGGGAGCTAGAGTGGAGGAGGGTAATCCCTACACTTTAAGGGAAAAATCAATATATTTCTTTGTCTACTTTTATGAGGCCACGTTTCATGTCGGGCTTACACCAACTAACCTTTATGCAACAAATTTGTGTATTATACAGCATTTTCTAGCTTTTTATTTAGACCACCTTGATATTTGTCGTTTAAAGCGAAATGTTTGTTTTTTTACAGCTGCTCCAGTGGAGATTGCTGTCGGACGGTACCAAATAAGTTCAGACCGTACAGTAATGAGACTGCCAAATGTTCTGTTGTCCGATAACATGTGTGTACAGTGTGTAGCTACCAATGAATTTGGAACCTCGTTCGCCGACGGATGTCTGACTGTCATAGGTAATATAATAATCATGAATCAGGATCTGGAAAATGGCAATGAATTTTGTGCTAAAAATAGACCAGGTTTACTGTTATGTTTTGATCACCGTCTGTGTTGTTATAAAATCTTGTAACTACGGCTTGAATCAAGCCGTAGTTACAAGATATTGTAAGAACACCTACGAACAACTATTGTTATACAAAATTATGTCACAGTTTACTTGATGAAATCGTTCCCTATTGTCCTTTATGGCATTTGAGATGGCCATGTTTCAAAGTCATTCTATGCCTCAATACAGTCTGACTGGGATTCATGCTGTTTCACTGTTGCTACATGCCATCAAGAATCTATTGGAGAACAATGTGGTTCATGATCAGACTGCGTGTATATGCAGGCTGATCTTGAACTATATTGGTCTCACAGCCTTAGGGGAACCTATTCCAGATTGTAGCGCAATTTATCTGCGTTTTTCTACCTCCTCTGTTTCAATTTTATCCCACTACCAAAAAATATTGCCTTTTGATGCCACACAAAATAAAGGCTTTAGAAAAGCCTTTATAGTAACTGTGGAAGCAGCTGGAGGCTCTGTTAGTATGTTGTGGTAGTACGGGTATGAGAAATGAAAGGAATCCAAGGTTAGGAGCTCAAGTCGCTGGGATATGACAATAACACTTTAAAACGGCTTTAACCCCTTCCCAAATAAGACCTTGTTTTGACATCCTTAATGGAAAAGGTTTGGGAAAACATTGAAACGAAAGAAGAAACTACTGATAACCAGCAGTTTCTCCTTTTGTCTCAATATTTTCTATGCCATATTTTACACAAATTCTATCTTTAATATCTTCTATTTTGTCATTTGTGACAGTTTTTGTGGTGGATCACCCGAAAAGTTTGCTGTTTAGGAAAGGGTTAAACCACAATAAATCAAATCAAACCTTTTTTTTCCAGATAAGATCACGGTAGATCCACAGCCAAATGCCACCTACAACGTGTTCCCAGGCATGTATTTGAGTATAAATGTTGACGCGACGACGGACTCGGCCTATGCCTCGCAGATCGATTTTGTTTGGTACATTTACGAGGAGATGGAAGATGAAAATACTCGAGAAAAATATCTTGGTAAGTACTCTCAATAACACTTATTTCTTTCCCAAATAGCAAAGTATGGGCTGGTCTAATTCCCAATGTGTTGCAGACGACACTTTTAAGTTGATGAAAATTTAAGAATCCTTCCATTTTGGGTAAGAAAATGTTATGGGAAATGAAGAAATTGCTTGTCACAAACAATTTCATCGTTGCCCACAACTATTGGTATTTTACAATGATTGTATGGTTAACCTATGTGAGGGAGCTGTTAAGAATGTTGTGGTAGTATTTGTATGAGAAACAACAGAAATCCATGGTTAGGTGCTCTGTTGCAATATGACCATAGGAGTTGAAAGAGGCATCCAACCCAAATCAGTTAACTGTTTCCCAAACAAGACCTGGTTTTGACGTCCCTAATAGAAAAGGCTTGGGAAAACATTGAAACAAAAGAAGAAACTGCTGATAACCAGCAGTTTCTCCTTTTGTCTCAATATTTTCTGTGTCATATTTTACACAAATCCTATCTTTGATAACATCCATTTTGTCATTTTTGGCAGTTTTTGAAATGGATCACCCTAAAATTTTGTTGTTTGGGAAAGGGTTAATCAATTCAAAGTTGTTCTCCCCATTGCTTTGTAAAGTCGTCATTTCTTTTCATTACAGTAAGAGAGAAGCTACCACCACAGGACCTAGAGCAATTCGTCATATTCTCGCAGCAAGAGAAGAATTTAACGATCGCAATTCCTGGCGAAGGTGAAGATTTTACGAACGAGGAAGAATTTCAAATGTACAAAAGATTAACAGATAAGCGGATCTACCAATTAGTCGTGGAACATCCGTATGACAGAGTCGTTCTCAATTTTACAGTGCTTGGCAAACAGATTAGTAAACCAGGTATTCTTTATTCTTTCCCTCACACAGTGAAATTGTAGGCTGCTCCATTCTAACCCATTCCAAAACAAGACCTGGTTTTGATTTTAGTAGAAATGGATTGGGAAAACGGCATTTTCTCCTTTTGTCTCAATATTTTCTATACTATTTTGTACACAAGTCTGTACAACGGAGTCATTCTAAATTGTACGGTCCTCGGCAAGCAAATTAACAAATTAAGTGCTAAGCCTTGTTTTATATTTTTAGCTCACCTGAGCACGAAGTGCTCAAGGTGAGCTATTGTGGTCGCTTTTTGTCCGTCGGCGTCCGTCTGTCCGTCTGTCTGTCCGTCTGTTCACATTTTGTTGTTACCACTCTAGCACCTACAAATATTGACCAATCTTAACCAAACTTGGTCAAAACATGTATGACCATAAGTTCTCGGATGAGTTCGATTTTGAGTCAGATCGGATCAGGAAGTCGGGAGTTATGCGCCCTTGAATATCAAAAATAGCTAGTTTTGACTTTGTTACCACTCTAGCATCTACAAATATTGACCAATCTTAACCAAACTTGATCAAAACATGTATGACTATAAGTTCTTGGATGAGTTCGATTTTGGGTCAGATCGGAACAGGAAGTCCGGAGTTATGCGCCCTTGAATATCAAAAATAGCTAGTTTTGACTTTGTTACCACTCTAGCATCTACAAATGTTTACCAATCTTAACCAAACTTGGTCAAAACATGTATGACAATAAGTTCTTGGATGACTTTAATTTTGGGTCAGATCGGATCAGGAAGTCCGGAGTTATGCACCCTTGAATATCAAAAATCGCTAGTTTTGACATTGTTACCACTCTAGCATCTACAGATATTGACCAATCTTGACCAAACTTGGTCAAAACATGTATGACAAAAAGCTCTTGGACGAGTTTGATTTTGGGTCAGATTAGATCAGGAAGTCCGGAGTTATGCGCCCTTGGATATCAAAAATAGCTAGTTTCGACTTTGTTACCACTCTCGCATCTACAAATATTGACCAATCAAGACAAAACTTGGCTAGAATGTTGGTAACCATACAATAATGAATGAGTTCGATTTTCAGTGTCATCGAAGAAGGAAGTCCGGAGTTATGTGCCCTTGAATTTGACAAATTAGCTAGTTTCGACTTTGTTTACACTTTAGCATCTACATTTATTGACCAATCAAGACAAAAAATGTCAACAATGTTGCTAACTATAAGCTGCTGACCAATCAAGACTTAACTTGGTCACAATGTTGGTGACCATGAGATCTTATATGATTTTATTTTTCATATTGATCGGACTAAAAAAGCCAGAGTTGTGTGCCCTTGATGGTGACAATATTGCTAATTTCGTTTTTAATTTCACTCAAACAGCAATAAATATTGACCAATCAAAAAAACAACTAGGACATAAGGTTGGTGTATAAAGGTCTTAGAGATACCCTGCCAGTAATACCCGAAAGGGGAGTTGGGCAGTATATATAGATAGATAGATAGATAGATAGATAGATAGATAGATAGATAGATAGATAGATAGATAGATAGATAGATAGATAGATAGATAGATAGATAGATAGATAGATAGATAGATAGATAGATAGATAGATAGATAGATAGATAGATAGAGAATATCTTTATCAGAACAGTTATGTGCCCTGGATTATGACAAAATTGATGTTTTTTATCGACTTGGTTTTCACTTAACAGCCACAAATATTGATCATTAAAGATTAAGAATGCTGTTTTCAGCTGGATCATAATCTCGCATCTTAAGTTTCGTGTTCTTGTCTTAGAGATACCTAGGTCATGTAAAAGATGGGTCTTGTTCTGCATGGAGAAAGTTTCAAACTTCTATCAGGTGAGCGATCCAGGGCCATCATGGCCCTCTTGTCTTCATGTTCATTGAAATATTTTCAAGCATTTTCAGTATTCAAGCTTAATACCTGACTAAAGATTCGCCCTTAAAACTCCTTGTTTTACGCATTTCTCAAATGTAAATTTTGTTTATTATATGAAGAAAAATGTCTCTTGGTCTGATGACTAATGTTTTCCCAAGCAAGGCCTTGTTTTGACACCTGTGCTGGAGCAAGGTGAAGAAAAAAACAACAGAGAATAGTTAAATGCTGATTACCAGTATTTCATTCTTTTGCCTTTGTGCTTTCCATGCTACTAGATACAGTTCTTTTGTACAGTACAAAAAAAATTGTGATGAGCATCACCTGAATATGCAGCATTCTAAATTTTTGTTGTTTGGGAAAAGGTTAATGAAAAAATTGACAATTTTTAGGAGAAGGTGGTGTTGGCATTGGATCTTCAGGTACCCAAGTATATGCCAAGCTTATTTTAGTGAATTAATCCATTACCAAACGACGAAAAATTAGGGCGGTCCAAATTGAAAGATCGTGAAGACGACAATTTGGAGTTAATGGAATTTTTAATTTTTATGTCTTTTCAGATGGAAAACATTGTGGGAAATGAAGAAATTGCTTGTCACAAGCAATTTCTTTATTTTCCATGATGTTTTCCCAAGCATTTTTCTTAAAGGGTGTCAAAAGGCATCACTATGTGGGAATGGGTTAAACCAGTGCCATTTTTTTAACCAAACAGCAAAATGCTATACTGCCCTAATATGAAAGCTGTTGTAGACAAAAAAAACCAAAAATATTGACAAAGGTACCATCTTGTATATATAACAATAAGGCATAGCAAGAAATAGAATAAACCATTTTCTTTTGTTGCCTCAATGTTTTCCGAAGATTGTTCTTTTATCAACAATAAATTGGTCTTGTTTGGCATAGAGTTAATCTTGAGCTTGTGAAAAAATCCATTTAGATGCGCAATTTAGAGTTATTAAGGACCTTTTATTTATTGCTTTATTGTAGTTGAATTAAATTGGTTAGTACAAAAGAATGCTCAAAATGGGTTTTCATTTATTTTCAAAATTTTGTCAGTTAACAAAGTTACTTAAATATCGCCATGCTTTTCTTGAATTAATTACGTTTAGTTAGGTTCTTCAGACAATATAGTCTAAGACTGGCCTATTCAGCTTGCTTATTAGCTCACCTGAGCACGAAGTGCTCAAGGTGAGCTATTGTGGTCGCTTTTTGTCCGTCGGCGTCTGTCTGTCTGTCTGTCCGTCTGTCCGTCCGTCCGTCTGTTCACATTTTGTTGTTACCACTCTAGTACCCACAAATATTGACCAATCTTAACCAAACTTGGTCAAAACATGTATGACCATAAGTTCTCGGATGAGTTCGATTTTGAGTCAGATCGGACCAGGAAGTCTGGAGTTATGTGCCCTTGAACGTCAAAAATGGCTAGTTTTGACTTTGTTACCACTCTAGCATCTACAAATATTGACCAATCTTAACCAAACTTGGTGAACATATGGATGACCATAAGTTCTAGGATGAGTTTGATTTTGAGTCAGATCGGACCAGGAAGTCTGGAGTTATGTGCCCTTGAACGTCAAAAATGGCTAGTTTTGACTTTGTTACCACTCTAGCATCTACAAATACTAACCAATCATAATCAAACTTGGTCAAAGTATGTATGACCATAAGTTCTTGGATGAGTTTGATTTTGAGTCAGATCGGACTAGGAAGTCTGGAGTAATGTGCCCTTGAACATCAAAAATGGCTAGTTTTGACTTCGTTACTACTCTATCATCTACAAATATTGTCCGATCAAAACAAAACTTTGCAACAATGTTGGTAACTGTAAGTTCTCAGACGAGTTTGATTTTGAGTCAGATCGGACTAGGAAGTCTGGAGTTATGTGCCCTTGAACGTCAAAAATGGCTAGTTTTGACTTTGTTAACACTCTAGCATCTACAAATATTGACCGATCAAAACAAAACTTTGCCACAATGTTGGTAACTATAAGTTCTCAGATGAGTTTAATTTTTTGTAAGATCGGACATGGAAATCTGGAGTTATGTGCCCTTGAACGTCAAAAATGGCTAGTTTTGACTTTGTTAACACTCTAGCATCTACAAATATTGACCGATCAAAACAAAACTTTGCCACAATGTTGGTAACTATAAGTTCTCAGATGAGTTTAATTTTTTGTAAGATCGGACATGGAAATCTGGAGTTATGTGCCCTTGAACGTCAAAAATGGCTAGTTTTGACTTTGTTACCACTCTAGCATCTACAAATATTGACCGATCAAGACAAATTTTTGCCACAATGTTGGTAACCATAAGATCTTGGTTGACTTCGATTTTCAGTGTGATTGAAGTAGGAAGTCTGGAATTATGTGCCCTTGAATTTGACAAAATTGTTGTTTTCGACTTTGTTTACACTGTAGCATCTACATTTATTGACTTGTCAAGACAAAACTTGGCCACAATGTTGGTGGCCATAAGATCCTGGATGAGTGAAACTTTCAGCTTGATTTGACTAGAGTTATTGGCCCTTGAATTTCACAAAATACAGTTTTTCGACTTTATTTTCACTCTAACAATATATTGACCAATCCAAAAAAAAAAAAAAATGGGACATAATGTTGATGAGAATACTTTTATTAGAACAGAGTTATGTGCCCTTGACTGTGTTGTTTTCTTCCACTTTGTTTTTACTGTAACAGCCACAAATATTGATCATTCAAGATTATGAAAGCAGTTTTCAGCTGGATCATAATCTCACATCTTAAATTATGTGCTCTTGAACTTAATACAACATTGTGACTTTCTTTCTTTATAGGTTCAGGTGAGCGATTAAGGACCATCATGGTCCTCTTGTTAAAATACTTTTTATGTATCTTGCCATGTTTTTAAGGCCCTCAATGTCATTATTCAGTAGAAATGTCAGACCAGATATCTTATTTTTGCATTTAGGCTAATTGGTGTGCAAATCTCCTATCAGACATTTTGAAGAAGTCATTTATATAACTCTCTTGTCATTTGGGGAATTGGATATATTGGCTATCGAGCAGCTGATGGCATGGAATTGATATTGTGTTTGTACTGCTATCAGAAACGCTATTATCACATGCACAGTGGGTAATTACATGACCAAACAATTTCCGATAATCTTCAATAACTTTGTTGACAACGGACCGATTTAAATTCGGTTTGTAGCAGAGAAGTTTTGCAGACCTCCAGCATAACATGGACTAGTTGGATTTTTAAAAAAATAACTAATAAAAAGGTTATTGAAGATCAACCAAAATTTTAGTTGATCTTCAATAACCTTTTTACCAGCTGATTATTCAAATACCTAACATACCCAGCTTATTCCTGGCATGTACCCACCTTCTCTGCTTCAAATCGAATTCAAATTGGTCAACTGTAAACAAAATTATTGAAGATTATCGGAAATTTTAAGTCAGGTGATTATACACCATGACATGGTTAGGAGCACTAGACTGTACAGTGGAAAGCCAAATTAAATGACTAAACGATAATGAACAGTTGGATTTTAGTGGATTTTCCATCTGTTAAGTACTAATATGGGAAATGACTGGAACAAATGAAAAGGTACACAATCTGCCAAGAAATGTCAAGAGATTGCATCAAGACCCACCCAGTCAAATAAATATGACTTGTTTGTGAATAAAATAAATGAGACAAAAGAAAAGATAGAAGTATGAAATGCAGATATATATGCTCGCTGATCATAGATAAGCAAAGCTTCTAGAAATGTAGTATCATTAAAATCTTATGATTTACAAAGAAAATAAAGTAGTTTGAAAGCTTTCAAGTTTGAGCTTTTCAAATACTTGCTGATTTGAAAAGTAATTAGTATTAAGCAAACGTTTGAAAGCTTCTCAAGAAACATGCCAATTCAAAATAATGTTTTAACCCATTACCACAGAATGACTCTTGTTGACTCCTTACAATTAAGTAGCTTGAGAAAGCATTATGGGCAATGATGAAATTGCTTATGACAAGCAATTTCTTCATTTCCCTCTATGTTTTCTATACAAAAATACAAAAAATGTAGACTTTTATTCACTTGAAATTGTAGTCTGCAATATCTTTTGAATTTGGACTTAAGTAAAAAAGTTTGTTGTCTGGTAATAGTTAAAGCTTGTCCCAAAGTTTAAGTCTTAACCAAGTTAGTTGCTAAATTCTACTTAATTTTATAAGATTACATTTTTATGCCCCCGTATCGAGAGATCGGGGGCATATTGTTTTACTCGTGTCCGTCCGTCTGTCTGTCTGTCTGTCCGTCTGTCTGTCCGAAAACTTAACATTGGCCTTTTCTCCAAAAGTATTAAGACATACAAAGCTCAAATTTGGTATGCAACTTCCTTTCAATGATATCTATCTGTGGGATTTGACCTTGCTCAAGGTCATCCCTTAACCCTTATCAACCCTTTACTCTACAAAAACTTAACATTTTACAAAAATGGCCATTTCGGGGGCATTGGTGTTTCACAAACACATCTTGTTTACAAATGGTTCTACACATGTGTGAGACTAGAAAATTTGCAATGAATTGACTTAATTGAAAGGTATATAATTATTACATAAAAATAGGTTGCTTTCTTGCACATCTTTGCACACCTAAATTGAAAGCTACAGATAAATGGGGGTCCAGAGGTTTAAAATTTGCTATTTAATTCCATTCCATTTGATGATGCAATTCCAATGAGTGCCCATTATATAGGAATTGATTAAAAACAAGGGAAATATTGCATTTTGAAAAGGCTTAACCCCCTGCTATATATATAACCCTTTCCCAAACAATACCTGGTTTTGATGTCCCTGATAGAAATGGCTTGGGAAAAAAATTGAGACAAAAGAAGAAAATGCTGATAATCAGAATTTTCTCCTTTTGTCTTAATATTTTCTGTTTTATAGTATTTACATGCTCTTCTTTGACATCTTATCATTTGCAACTCCTTTCAAATTCAAAGTCAAACATTTTGCTGTCTGGTTTACCCTAGAGCAATATATAAGAAGGGGTAAAGGCATGCTAACTTTGTTATTCAAATTTAAACCCTATGTTGTTGGTACTCATTTGAATCATCTCAATTGGACTATTCCAATGAGTACCCCAAAAAGAAGGTTTAGTGAACAATAAGTGAAATAATTCACTTAACCCTTTCCCAAACGGCAAAATTTTAGGGTGACCTACTTCAAAACTGCCACAAATGACAAAATGGATGTTATTAAAGATAGGATTTGTGTAAAATATGGCACAGAAAATATTGAGACAAAAGGAGAAACTGCTGGTTATCAGCAGTTTCTTCTTTTGTTGCAATGTTTTCCCAAGCCTGTTCTATTAGGGACGTCAAAACCAGTTCTTGTTTGGGAAAGGGTTAAAAAAAAACCTAAAAAACACCATTACCCCTTCGTATTTATAGCTCTGTTTTCTGTATTTCAGTGGTTGTACCAACTACAGCGAAGGCAGCGTCCAATTTGTGGTTGATAGCAGTAATACTTGGTATTATTGTTCTCATAGCCCTGGTGATATTTATTATATGTATGGTGTGTCGACGCGATCCTAGGGGAGCATATTATGGTTAGTAGATTTATCCTTTTCCCTCAATGTTTTCCATCTAATTTGTGGTTAATACAAATACACCTTTGACTTAATGTTCTGCATATTACTCTGTGTTTGCAATTTGTTTGTGAAAAGCTTAGGACCAGTGGCAGATCCAGAGAGAGGGAGGGGGGGGGGGGGTTCAAATGAAATCCCTCTGTAGCAAGTTTGTTTCATTTTCATACATAAATTCAGTCAAAAATCTTAAAAGCTTAGAACCAGTGGCAGATCCAGAGAGGGGGAGGGGGGCGTTTCAAATGAACCCCCTCTGTAGCAAGTTTATTCCCCCCCCCCCTCCTTAGTTCCCTTGGACAGAAATCCTGGATCTGCCTCTGAAGACATTTATCTATATTTTTGTGGCAATTTTAGGATTGTTAGATTCTCATTCATGTAATCAGATTATCACACTATAATTCTTATCTCTATTTTGCATTTTTTTTACCTCAATAATTTCAAAGGACTTCTCTGTAAAAGGGCCATGGCCATGGAAGCAGTTTGTAGCACATCTGCCTCTCACTTGTAATGTCATGGGTTTGATACCTGGTCGCTGCAAACATCCTATCAGAGAAAATTGTTTCACACCAATGGTATGATATGGATAACCTATGTGGACGAGCAGCTGAAGGCTTGGTTATAATGTTTTGGTTGCAGTGGTATTGGAAACAACTGCAATATGACCATAGCAGTTGAAAGCGACGTTCAAAGGACATCAAATTCACAGCTTGTTTTTGAAAGGGTTGAATACTAAATTTGTAATTTCTATGATGATCATTTCAGTGGATAAAAAAGAGCATGAGGCGGGAAATGATCCTGAACAGGAATTGAAAGACAGTGGTTTCCACGATGTTGGTCGAGTGTAAGTATTCTATGTTATGTTTCCCCGAGCTATGTAAAAGTAGAATCCCCCGTCTCGTAGTTATTTATTTTCCAAACCTAGTGTATATATGGTTCATACATTCCTTGGAAAGGGGCTAAAAATCATATTTTTATGTTCCCTGAAAAAAATTCAGGGAAGCATATAGTGGCCACGCTGTTCATCAATCCTTCCGTCCGTCCACAACCAGATCTCAGCAAACCTTGGACCATTTCAATGAAACTTTATATGAGAACTCCCTGGAATATTTCTTAGATATCTTACTCTCTGTTTCTCAATTTGAGGCTGCATCATGGAAAGAGGGGCCTTAACCTAGAAATTAGTGACAAACACTTATTCAGGATGCATAATAAACTCTTCTATGACGGCTCTTGTTTTAATCGGATCTGCTCTTGAATTCATACTATTCTGACAAGCTCCCTTCGGCAAAATTGTATGCTCCTCTTCATAAATCTCTTGCTAGCTTTTAACCTTTTCCTAAACAATGACACACTTTGATTCACCTTAAAGTTTCAGCTTTTGATGATCAGCATTTTATTCTTTTCCTTAATATTTTTCACCCTCTCAAAGTAAATCAAAAACACCTTTGTATTCGCACCAGTCTGAACTTTTTTGTCATTTGAGAAAAGGTTAATATGCTACAGAAGTAATTTTGTTTTACCTGCTAAGAATTCACATAAATTATATAACCAATAGTTATTATACTAATAAACACTATTTAATCAAGGAATTAATAACTAATATTAATTAAATGATTAATACACATCCAAGGAATTTATGAACCATATATTAGAGAACCTCCCAGAAAGCCTTGTTTTATAACTTTGAGTCTTGTCTTTCCTAATTTGGGCATTCTGCCTTGTAGTGTAGTGTTTATTTGCTAGTCTCGTTTTACCCTCTTGTTTCTGTACTTTCCCTGTTATGTTTTGTTACTGCTTTAAATCCTATTTCCCCTTCCCAAAAAAGTTCAAAGATTTTCTTGCAAAAAAAAGATAATGTTGCCTAAGAAAAGAGGGAAAACATCTGTCAGAATTTATTGTATTTAATGTTGTATTAACAAAAGTGATAAACAGTTTTAACCCAGAGATATGTAGCACAGTAAATTGGCACTATTTAACAGTATAAATTTTAATCCTTTGCCGAACAAGACCTGGTTTTGACGTCCCCTTTTGAAAAAGTTTGGGAAATATTGAGGCGAAAGAAGAACTTGGTAATAATCAGCATTTTATCCTTTTGCCTCAGTATGTTATATTCAATATTGTACTCAACTTCTATTGTTATCAACATTCATTAGATTGTCTGTAGCAGCGTTTAAATAGGAAGAGTCTAAATCTTGGTTGTTTGGGAAAGGGTTAATGCTATTTCACTGTTCAGCTTCATACAATTGTATTTGTATTAATTATGTATGCGGGAAGAGGTTAAAAGCTTGAAACACTCTAATCAATGCTGTAATTGCTAGCACTGGCTATAAAAGCATTTTGGAACATTCAATGCTCAATAAAATAAAGGTCAAGATCTTTATTTGCAAAAATTAAAGCCATCAATTACAAAGATGATATCACAAGTGAAGTATTACAATGATATTTTATTGATTGGCTGAAGTAGTCACACCCACTTATTTTATTGGGCATTTGATAATTATTGATTTTATGAAAACCAATTAAAGACAGTTTAGCCATTAACCAATGCATGGGTTGGTTTTAAATTTCAAAAAGTATATTTCTAAAGAGACAAATATTGTAATTGAAATCGTGAAAAAAAATTGATCATAGAATAATTGCTATATCTTATGTTCCTTAATGCTTTTTATGTGCCTGGACATTCTCCTAGGACTCGATCTTTATTATTTTGTAGAATCCTAACCGATTACTGCACAGTGATGCCTTTTGACTCCCCCATGAGAAAAAGACTTACGAAAACAATGAGGAAAATGAAGAAATTGCTTGTGACAAGCAATTTCTTTATTTGCCTTTAGGTTAACCATCCCAAAACACCAAAATTGCAAAATTTCATTCCTTGAAATTGTAATCTGCAACATTTTTAATTTGGACAAGTATCAAATTTATTGTGTGGTCATGGATTTAAGGATTTAATCTACAGCATGTACAAGGAGCGTCAAAGCCAGGGATAGTTTTGGAACGGGTTTGAGAAAGACTTGGGCTTTGTAACAGGGATTGTGTATGTCTGGTTATGGGATTAATGTTTAGCTAGAAAGGGATTAAAGTAGCGAGATATTTTGTTTTCAGCGGGAGTATAAATGAAACGATGCAATATGATGCAGAGGGAGACTCGTAATCCGTGATTTGGTTGTTTTATCGCAAAGTTTTCGATCAGGAGGAGAAATGTCACAAACTTTTATAAAAAAAAATTGTGGAGAAAAAATGTGTTAAGCTATTTACACCATCATATTATGTGCATTATCCAGAGTGATTGAGATTTGAAGGTGAAAAAAAGACAGCAAATTTTGTCAAACAGATATTTAAAGTAAATAGACATGGATGCGGACAGTGAAATACAATGAACAAAATTGTGTGTGTTTGTCAAAATATAGAGTTGCCAAACCTCAGGGACTTTCATCAATCAAAATTGGATATGAGTATGTGTGTGACAGATAACTGCAACTGAATGTTTGAATATTTGTAATGCTGTGCCATTTTACATTTGATGATATTCAAAATTTGTCAGGGTATTAGGAAAATTGAATAGTGCACATTACAAAGATATGCACTTGACCAGTCAAGTTTACTGTGGTCTACTTGGCAGAATCATCAGATTCACAAGTGACAATGTTGATC
Source organism: Fragum sueziense (assembly GCA_963680895.1). Classification (NCBI taxonomy): domain Eukaryota; kingdom Metazoa; phylum Mollusca; class Bivalvia; order Cardiida; family Cardiidae; genus Fragum; species Fragum sueziense. The sequence continues at coordinate 60,325 of CAVMGG010000259.1, forward strand.
TGATTTTGATTAGTTTGAGTGAAATGCAGTGCTAGTGTATGATAGCTATTTATAAACTTGTGCAAATTTCATTTAAGTGCAGATGTTACATATTGTTGTTAGCATTGTCATCATGTGTCAAATGGCAAAGCAGATAGCTAAGTTGATTAGATCAGAGGATATCAATCCAGATTCTATTCCTTGTGTGTTTAAATTTTGACTTTGCCTTCCTGTCTTACGTATACATGTGATGAATTCTATCTGTCTCTCACCAATGGACCAATCGTAATCATAAAAAGTGTCTTTACCCTTTCCCAAACGGAAAAAATTGGGGGGTTCGCTTCAAAAACTGTCACAAATGACAAAATGGAAGTTATTAAAAATAGGATTTGTGTAAAATATGGCATAGAAAATATTTAGACAAAAGGAGAAACTGCTGGGTATCAGCAGTTTCTTCTTTTGTTTCAATGTTTTCCCAAGCCTTTTCTAATAGGGACGTCAAAACCCGGTCTTGTTTTGGAAAGGGTTAATTAGATGAACAGCATTAATTGGTAGGATGTTGTGTTTGTACTAGTAGTGTGAGAATTGGCACAAATACATGGTTAGATGTACCAGCCATGATAATTTTACTGAAAGTGCCGTAAATAATATTCAGTTAGTCAATTTGTCAAGTGCTGTGATTATTGGACTTATGAATAAATACAAATCCTTAAAAAAAATGGCCACCATGGAAGGAGAAGCAACAACAGTGTGTTTATACCCCCCACCTACGAAGTAGAGGGGGGTATATTGGTTTCACCATGTCTGTCTGTCTGTCAGTCCGTCCATCCGTTCATCCGTCCGTCCGTCCGTCCAGTCGTCCGTCCGTAGACTTTTTCGTTTCCGTGCTCTAACTCAAGAATGGTTTGACCTAGGATCATGAAACTTTACACAGTTATTGCCCTTGACCCAAGGAGGTGCCCTATTGTTTTTGGGTCACGAAGGTCAAGGGTCAAGGTCACAATCGGACTTTGTTAAAAATCCGTTTCCGTGCTCTAAGTCAAGAACCAGTTGACCTAGGATCATGAAACTTTACACAGTTGTTGCCCATGACCCAAGGAGGTGCCCTATTGTTTTTGGGTCACGAAGGTCAAAGGTCAAGGTCACAATCAGACTTTGTTTAAAATCCGTTTCCGTGCTCTAAGTCAAGAACCAGTTGACCTAGGATCATGAAACTTTACACAGTTGTTGCCCATGACCCAAGGAGGTGCCCTATTGTTTTTGGGTCACCAAGGTCAAAGGTCAAGGTCACAATCAGACTTTGTTTAAAATCCGTTTCCGTGCTCTAAGTCAAGAACCGGTTGACCTAGGATCATGAAACTTTACGCAGTTGTTGCCCATGACCCAAGGAGGTGCCCTATTGTTTTGGGGTCACAAAGGTCAAAGGTCAAGGTCACAATCAAACTTTGTTTAAAATCCGTTTCCATGCTCTAAGTCAAGAACCGGTTGACCTAGGATCATGAAACTTTACACAGCTGTTGCCCATGACCCAAGGAGGTGCCCTATTGTTTTTGGGTTACCAAGGTCAAAGGTCAAGGTCACAATCTGACTTTGTTCAAAATCCGTTTCTGTGTTTTAAGTCAAGAACCGGTTGACCTAGGATCATGAAACTTTACACAGTTGTTGCCCATGACCCAAGGAGGTGCCCTATTAATTTTGGGTCATGAAGGTCAAAGGTCAAGGTCACAATCGGACTTTGTTTAAAATCCGTTTCCGTGCTCTAAGTCAAGAATCAGTTGACCTAGGATCATGAAACTTTACACAGTTGTTGCCCATGACCCAAGGAGGTGCCCTATCGTTTTTGGGTCACGAAGGTCAAAGGTCAAGGTCACAAACAGACTTTGTTTAAAATCTGTTTCCGTGCTCTTAGTCAAGAACCAGTTGACCTAGGATCATGAAACTTTACACAGCTGTTGCCCATGACCCAAGGAGGTGCCCTATTGTTTTTGGGTCACCAAGGTCAAAGGTCAAGGTCACAATCGGACTTTGTTTAAAACCCGTTTCCGTGCTCTAAGTCAAGAACCGGTTGACCTACAGCACTTTTTCAGTGACAAGGCGCTAGTGGGGGGTATTTGTCCGCTTTGCGACAGTTCTAGTTTTGAGACAATTTTTAAGCAGGGTTTACATATTTGCAATATTTATGATGATTAAGAGGAGTGGATATTTGCTAATAGTTAAAATGTATGTAAATGTGCCTTAACCCTTTCCCAAACAAGACCTGGTTTTGACGTCCCTGATAGAAATGGCTTGGGAAAACATTGACACAAAAGAAGAAACTGCTGATAACCAGCAGTTTCTCCTTTTGTCTCAATATTTTCCTTGCCATATTTTACACTATTTCTATCTTAAATACCTTCCTTTTTGTCATTTTTGTCTGTTTTTGAAGTGGGTCACCCTAAAATTTTGTCGTTTGGGAAAGGGTTAAAATGTGGAAATCCAGTGCAACGAGTAAGAGGGCATGAAAACATTTTTGATTTACTAGGCCCTAATTCCGTTATGGACCCTATATTATGGGAATTCATTTAACCCATTACCACACATTGATGCTTTTTGACGCTTATAAACATTTAAGGCTTTGGAAAATATTGTAGAAGATGAAGAAATTGCTTGTGACAAGCAAACAATTTCTTCGTGTCCCACAATTTTCTACCCCAAAAGACAAAAAGAATTGAATTTTATTCAATCCAAATTTTCGTCTGCCACATTTATGAATTTAGATTTGTTAAAAATTTTGTTGTCTGGTAATGGGTTAATTGTCCCAGGACAATTCAAATGAGTACCCACAAGAAAGGATTTGATGAGCATTAATAAAAAACTATCAAGAGCCATTTCTCCCTCTTACTTGTACCTTCGGAAATTTATTGTGTGCAATCTTTGTTAATCCATTCCCAAACAGCAAAGTTTTAGACATCTCCAATTTGAAAGGAGTTGCAGACAAAATTAATGGAAAATTGTACTGAAAATATTCATGTCATAGCTTTGTAAACCTTGAAGGAAAAGGAGAAAATGCTGATTATCAGCATTTTTCTCTTTTTCCTGCAAGGTTTTCTAATCCCTTCATTAGGCCGTTGTCATAAGCAGTCACTGTTTGGGAAAGTGGGTTAACCCGTTATGTTGTGTGCCTTTGTATGTAAGCTAAAACTGGTGCAAAATGTATTGTTTCTTTGTTGTACGAAATGTGTAAGCTTCATTATTTAACAAGACTAAGTGCTTTAGAAATAATTTGTGTACAAAAATGTGATGGAATTTGAATCTTTGTATGTCCCTGCATAAAATTTTAGGGGCACACAGTTTTCATGCCGTCTGTCTAGTTGTTGTAAATCATATGACTTGGGAAACTTCAATATTTGCATTTTCGGGTACTAACATTTACATACCCTAGGGGCACAGCAATCTTGGCGATGAAAACTTTATGAGGTAATTGTCCAAGGGGTCGATGCAGGCAACTGTATGGGAAGGCACCTGGGTTTCTTCCATGGATGATATTAATCTTTTTTGAAATGTCATCATTCCCAAGTACCGGTATGTTGGAATACAATGCAGAAAAAAAGAAGAAAATGCTGCTGAGCTAATTAACTTTTATACTCTTACCACATTGCAGGCCTCCTAGTGAAACCTTTAAAACCTTTAAAAACCTTTAATTTCAGAGCAAACCTTTAAAACCTTTACATTTTCCCAGAAAACCTTTAAAAAGCCAAAATAGCCTTTAATTCTAGCTCAAAACCTTTATATTTGCTCTGACTGATTGCCGTGCAAGTTTAAAGCAAGTAATAGATTATGTTCTGCATTTTTCCTTCTTTTATGTGTAGTTGAACAATTCAGATACCACCAGATGCCACCAAATCTTACCTAAATTTTCAAAATTTTCTTGGGGGAGACCCCCATACCCCCCTAATGAGACCGATGATTAAAAATATTGTAGGTTTTGTGTGTATTTTTTCGACGAAAATGGCCTTTATTTACTCTTTATTTTTTCATATTTTACACTAAAAGGCCTTTATTTTCATACTTTGGAGCCTTTATAAAAACCTTTATTTTTGTTTTGGTCTACTAGGAGGCCTGACATTGTGATCAAAAGCTGTCTCATATTATTCTCATATTTTACAGCTTTCATAATTTATAACAACATAGGGAATCACATGACACAAAAATAACAATTTCAAAAAATGTTCAGTAAATATATGAAATATGTGACTGATTTGAATTTGGTTTCAGAGAAGGTTTAAAAAGGGCCAGTAATTTTCTGGAAAATATTTATCCTTTTTTTTTCACCTTCTCTGCTTCAAATGATTTTCAAATTGGTCAAATAGTAACAGAATGAATTTGGTTTGAAACAGAGAAGGTTTAAAAACGGCCAGTGATTTTCTCACTAACCTTTTTTTCTTGCTTTCTCTGTTTCAAATAATTTTCAACTTTGTCACATAGTAATAGAATTTTAAAAAATAACGAATTTGTTGTTTCACATGATTCTCTATTGTGATAATAATTATATAACACACTGTAATACATTCCTATGTTTAGATAAATCTATTTTAGTTTTTTCGTGTTCTTTGAAAAGTTTTTATTTTGTATATTGTATCTAATACATGTAGATCTGCTAATATAGAATTATGTGCCTTTCATGAGATTTAACCCATTACCAGACGGCTTAAGTTTGGACAATTCCAATTTGAAAGGTATTGCAGATGACAATTTCAAGGTGATGAAATCTAAGAAATCTTTACATTTTGGGTTAGAAAACATTGTGGAAAATGAAGAAATTGCTTGTCACAAGAAATTTCTTCATTTTCCACATTGTTTTCAAAAGCCTTTTATCTTGTGGGGTGTCAAAAAGCGTCACTGTGTGGGAATGGGTTAATCAAATATAGAATTATGTGCCTCTATGAGATTTAATCAAAATTTGCTGTTGTTATAATTTATAACATGTAAATAGCTTCATTTTAGTTTGTAAAAAAAAAAAACCTCACAAGAAGACTATTTAGAGATTTACATGATGTTGGCATTTTTTCGAGAGGGTCATAATCATTTGGCATCATAGTAACTGCTTGAATCTTATACTGCTGAATGTTTATAAGGAAGCTAGAAAAATAGATATTACAAAAAGACAGTAAAAATTGTTTATAACTGCTTTAAAAATGTTGAAAGAAAGGGAGAAAATGCTCCCATGTTTTTCAAGGATTGTAAAATCAGAGACGTCAAAACCAGACTATGTTGGAGGAAAAGGTAAAACTATAGCAATCTGGTCAATGTTTACAATTCACATATATTTTTGAATTCCATTATATTTATATAACTTTTTAGAATTGGGCAATTTTCTGTATGAAATGATGTCCATTGTAGTCACAAAAAAGTATGATCAGGTAAAACCATTGTGATAATAGAAAAGTCACTTGATTCATGCAATTCTAATATGGTGTGTGTGTTAACCCTTTCCCGAATGTCAAAACTCTAGGGTGGTCCAATTCGAAATCTGCTGGAAACAATAAAATGAATGTTGTTAAATATAGGATATGTGTCAAATATGACAAAGAAAATATTGAGACAAAAGGAGAAACTGCTGGTTTTCAGCAGTTTCTTCTTTTGTATCAATGTTTTCCCAAGCCATTTCTACTAGGCACGTCAAAATGTGGTCTTGTTTAGGAAAGGGTTAACATTCTTTATATTCTCATTTAAATAGTCTTGCATCAATCAAGAGACATTTTTCTGTGATGTAAATGAAATTCCAGATTTTGAAGTGCATAATTCAGTTTTCAACTCAACAGTTTGAAGAATCTCCATTTCGCTACTTTTCAATGAAAACCTCGTAACTGCAGCTTGTTTTAAGCTGCAGTTACGAGGTTTTCATAGAAAAACGACAATTTCCTTCTTGGAGCATTACAAATTTGTCCTAGACAGATCATAAATTTCATCGATGGGAGGTCAAAACCATGTAACTCCAGCTTTTCAAGTTGTAGTTACAAGGTTTTGACGCCCCACATACAATTTATTGAAGCATTGCAAACTTGTCTATTATTAGTCCCCTACCGGTGTTCACACCGGAGGGGACTATAGGTTTGCCCTCCGTCTGTCCGTCCGTCTGTCTGTCTGTCCGTCCGTCTGTCCGCTCAAATCTGGATCCCGCGATAACTTAATAACTAAGCAAGCGTTTTTGATGAAAGTTGGTATATGACTAGATGGCAATGTGTAGATTATGCACATCATTTTATTTTTGTTTTTGGACTTAAATTGAGGTTGCTATGGTTACAGAAATAGTGAAAATATGGCCAAAAATGGGATCCTGCGATAAGATAATAACTAAGCAAGCTAGTTTGATGAGACTTGGTATATGACTATATGGCAATGTGTAGATTATGCACATCATTTTATTTTTGTTTTTAGACTGAAATTGTTGTTGCTATGGTTACGGAAATAGTGAAAATATGGCAAAAAATATTGGATCCTGCGATAAGTTAATAAGTAAGCAAGCTAATTTGATGAGACTTGGTATATGACTAGATGGCATGTGTAGATTATGCACATCATTTTATCTTTGTTCTTTGACGAAAAGTGCGGTTGCTATAGTAACGGAAATAGTGAAAATATGGCAAAAAATGGATCCTGCAACTTAATCTATTATTGATTACCATATTGAGTCAATGTGAAGCCGGTAGGGGACTTTATGTGTTGCATACAACACCAGATACTTGTTTTCCTATAATATTTATAGTGTGTTCATTAAGTTATCGTGTGTTCATAATATTGCAATAAATTATTTAATAGATATGTGCCTTGTTATGACTGGGAATGTATCCTATGGAAAGGACAGGAACGCTTGGTTTATTGTACTAGCTGCTACAAAGTAGTTTAATATGGCAAAATGTCTTATTACATGAAAAAACAGTGGGAGAAAACGAGCTTGTTTGTTCCATTATTTTCTCAAGCAGTTTCTTTTACTGATGTCAAAACCAGGTCTTGTTTGTGAAAGGGTTAAAGAGTAATGACCACTGGAAAAGGCGGAGCTTAATATTTTCTATTCTAATGTTGTCACAGATTTCATTTCCGATAGTTGACACACTTGATATGTCAAGCTAAAGGTTTAGAAAAAATTGAGACATCTACATTCATTGACAATTTTTTATTGTTTGTGAATTGGTTTACTTAGGTAAGGTGCACCATCTGTTACAACATAAACGAAAAAATCGTCGGTGTAAATGCAAAACCTCGTATGTCGCTTCTTGCGATTTTCAAAGTACAAACTTGTGTGCCCAGTTGAGACAATTCGTGCAGGTTTTGAGAGGTTTTTACTTATCAGTTTTAACCACACATCATTTGTGAACGAAATGTCCAAATTTCAAGACAAATATTTCAATTTGGGAAAAGTTATTACACTTTTTCCCCTCCCCTTTAAAATTTTCCAAAATCGAGATACGAGGTTTTGCATTTACAACGACGAAATGTTAAACATGCCATTTCAGGCAATCAATTATCTTGCTGATCAACAAGAGTTTTCAGGATCCTCAGAGACAGCTCGAACATATTTTTAATGCCTTTTAATAAAAGATAGGGGGCTTGTTTTACTGTTGTCTGTCCGTCCGTCTGTCAGATCAACACTTAAAGTGAAAATTTAACATTGATCTTTTCAGGGGCATTTGTGTTTCACATTTTGTTTCTTTGCTATGTCAAAGAAATTTTGTGGTCTTTATTACATTGAATTAGTTGGTTTTCAAGACTTTTTAATTTGGACCAGTCCAAAATATTGTCACAGGGGAAGGGTAAAGTTACTTCTCAAAGGATTATAGAGAAGAAGAAGTCACATTCATTTTAAATTGTTTATTTCAGATCGAAATTTAGTCTCAATCATATAAATATTAATCTCTCTAGAGCTCTAACCATAATCACTTCAGGAAATCATATGACACAAAAACAACATTTTTTTGCGGATAATATTCAAGAATTCTATTACACGGGTGGTAAACAGAGAAACTAGCTCCAAAAAGAGGTAGTTGCATAGAGCTAAAATTTGTAGGTCACGAACATATTTTCTAAAATTATTTCTTTTAAAGCGAGTTTTTGAGAAATCTAGCGATGCTGTAATATGAAGAAATGGTCGAAGTTTGTTGTGCACAAGAGTATACGGTTTTAGTAGCAGGGTTTGAATACAATCGTTGAAAAACATTTCAAAATCGAAAGTAAAAAAGTTTTTACTTTCGATTTTGAAATGTTTTTCAACGATTATATTCAAACTCTGCTTACTAACACCGTATTTTCTCGTGCACAACAAACTTCGACCATTTCTTCATATTACAGCATCGCCGGATTTTTCAAAAACTCGTTGTAAAAGGGAAAAAATGTAGAAAAATGTGTTCGTGACCTACCTTTGTATACAGATTTTAGCTCTATGCAACTACCTCAGTAGAGGCCGGATGTCACGAGGAAACGAAATACCGTTGACTCTTTTTGGAGCTAGTTTCTCTGTTTACCACCCGTGTATTAATATGAGACAGATTTGAAAAAGGTTTGAAGAAGAAAAGGGAAAAGATCCAGGTATTTTCTGGATGTGGATGTGGCAGATCTTTAAGAAATCACCTGATAAAAAGTTATGGAAGACCAAACAAAATTTTGTTTGGTCATCAATAACTTTTTCTATAAGTTGCTGATTACAAGATCCTTTGCATTAGTAAATCTTAATGTTTTCCCAACCGTGCTTCAAACCTATTAAAAATCGGTCATATATTAGAAGTTTTACTGAAATTTACTGAATTTATGTTTTGTCACATGATTTGTCACGATATTGTCTGTCTATATTAACCCTTTCCCACACAAGACCTGGTTTTGACGTCCCTTATAGAAAAGGCTTGGGAAAACATTGAAACAAAAGAAGAAACTGCTGATAATCAGCAGTTTCTCCTTTTGTCTCAATATTTTCTTTGCCATATTTTCCACAAATTCCATCTTTGATAACTTCCAGTTGGTCATTTTTGGCAGTTTTTGAAGTGGATCATCCTAAAATTTTGCCGTTCGGGAAAGGGTTAACCTGTAGAATCTAACACCCTCAATTATACCCTTGTATCCTCCTCTATGCTAGAAATCCATTAGTTCTAGATTCTCTTTGGTGAAATATGAAATAGATATTTTTGTCCGTTTTTGCTTTCATCCAACTTGGGCAGAAAAGTATCAAGCCCTTTCCAATACAACCCCTTGAGACTCATTAAGCTTAAGAAACCCAAAGAAAAAATGAGTAAAAGCTGGTATCCACCTTTTTCACTCAACATTTTCTACCCAGCCTAACAGATATTTATGTTTTGGACAACATTCATTTGTTATCTGCAGCTCTTTTCAATCAAGTCTAGTGTAAAATGTTTGTCATCTGTGAATGAGTAAGATGTAATCTTTTCTGTTATGAAAAAAAAGCGACTGTTTTATCTATTTCTACTATGTTTTAACCCTTTCCCAAACAAGACCTGGTTTTGACGTCCCTTATAGAAAAAACTTGGGAAAACATTGAAACAAAAGAAGAAACTGCTGATAACCAGCAGTTTCTCCTTTTGTCTCGATATTTTCTGTGCCATATTTTACACAAATCCTAACTTTAATAACATCAATTCTGTCATTTGTGACACTTTTTGAAGTGGATTGCCCAAAAATTTTGTCGTTTGGGAAAGGGTTAAGATAGGGAACTTTGACCAGTCTAAATTTTAGTAGCAGCACAAATGAATCGGCTGACATTTTGGTTAGTCATTAATAGTATAGCATTTTGGAAGGTATCATGTACTGTATTGTATGCATGTTGGAACCGTGTTTATGTGGAACAGAGCTTTGTTGGGACTGCAAACTTTCACATGTGAAATACACAGAATAAGAAATAAATTGACAATGAAGTGCTTATCCATCACAATTCTTTATTAATTTTGAATTAAGGTAGTCTATCCCTAATAAGACCTCGGAATTATTCTGGCGAAGTCGAAAACTTTCCACTGCTGAATGTTTACGACTATGTCCGAATAGGCTCGGATACGTAACGAAGCCTTGCGTAAAAAGCCAATGTTTTATGAATCTCAAAATGGTCACATTACGGTTATTCTACTTTAATCAGATTGATAAATGACGATAAACTTTGAAATTGTTTCAAATTGAATGTATAACATTAATTTTGTTTAATGTGGAGACTTTTGATAAAAGCTTCTATTAAAAGGAAATATATTGTATCAGAGAAATTAATTCAACTTTAGTGGAATATTATTCCGCATTATGGAGAAAACATAATTGTAAATACAGTAGTTTCACTAATCATATTCTTTTCAAAACAAGAATTTTAGCGTTTTGAGTTTCCTACTAGTAACTAAACTGGAATTCGATGGTCTTACATGTGACCGATTTTGGTCACTCTAGCTTAAATAAAGCTGAAAATTAAATATTTTCTCATTAAACTTAGTAAAAGAACTCGGTAAAAAAATCTTTAAGTGCTTATTTTGTTGCACTTGTATTCTTCTTGAAAGGTGTTGCAGACGACAATTTCAAGTTGGTAAAATTTAAAAAATTGTTGAATATTAGGTTAGAAAACATTGTGGATAATGAAGAAATTGCTTGTGACAAGCAATTTATTAGCTCACCTGAGCACAAAGTGCTCAAGGTGAGCTATTGTGATCACTTTTTGTCCGTCGTCCGTCTGTCTGTCTGTCTGTCTGTCCGTCTGTCTGTCCGTCCACAATTTCGTGTTTACACTCTAGCATCTACAAATATAAGCCAATCTTGACCAAACTTGGTCAAAACATGTATGGCCATAAGATCTCGGATGAGTTCGATTATGGGTCAGATCGAACGAGAAAGTCAGGAGTTATCTGCCCTTGAATGCGAAAAATACCTAGTTTTGACATTGTTTACACTCTAGCATCTACAATTATTGATCAATCAAGACAAATCTTGAACATGACGTTGCAGACCATAAGATCTCAGATGAGTTCGATTTTCAGTCTGATCTGACCAGAGAGATGAGAGTTATGTGCCCTTGAATTTGACAAAATTGCCATTTTCGGCTCTTTTTGACCTTGTTTACTCTCTAGAATCTACAATTATTCATCAATCAAGACAAAACTTGGACAAAATGTTGGGGACCATGAGATCTCGGATGAGTTTGATTTTCAGTCTTATCTGATCAGAAAGTCGAGAGTTATGAACCCTTGAATTTGACAAAATTGCCGTTTTTGACTGTTTTCGACCATATTTACACTCTAGAATCTACAATTTTTGACCAATCAAGACAAATCTTGGACACAATGTTGGAGACCATAAGATCTCAACGGAGGTTGATTTTCAGTCTGATCTGACCAGAAAGATGAGAGTTATGTGCCCTTGAATTTGATAAAATTGCCATTTTCGGCTGTTTTTGACATTGCTTACACTCTAGAATCTACAATTATTTATCAATTAAGACAAAACTTGAACACAATGTTTAAGACCATAAGATCTTGGATTAGTTTGATTTTCAGTCCGATCTGATCAAAAAGTCGAGAGTTATGTGCCCTTGAATTTGATAAAATTGCCGTTTTCGGCTGTTTTCGACCTTGTTTATACTCTAGAATCTACAATTATTGATCAATCAAGACAAAACTTGGACACAATGTTGGGGATCATAAGTTCTGGGATGAGTTTGTTTTTCAGTCTGATCTGACAAAAAGTTTAGAGTTATGTGCCCTTGAATTTGACAAAATTGCTGTTTTCGGCTGTTTTCGATCTTGTTTATACTCCAGAATCTACGATTATTTATCAATCAAGACCAATTTTGGACACAATGTTGAGCACCATAAGATCTTGGATGAGTTCGATTTTCACAACGTCATTGACCATATTAAGTTCGTTTTCAGTCTTAAAGTCATAAATATTTATTGAATTGAACAAAAATGTTGCTCATATCATTTTGGTTCAGGTGAGCGATATAGGACCATCATGGTCCTCTTGTTCATTTTCCACAATATTATCTCGAGCCCTTTCCTTGAGGGGCATCAAAAAGCACCACTTTGTGGGAGTGGGTTAAACTCGATTCAGTTTTTAGCTCACCTGAGCACGAAGTGCTCAAGGTGAGCTATTGTGGTCGCTTTTTGTCCGTCGGCATCCGTCCGTCTGTCCGTCCGTCCGTCCGTCTGTTCACAATTTGTTGTTAACACTCTAGCATCCACAAATATTGACCAATCTTAATCAAACTTGAACAAAACATGTATGACCATAAGTTCTCGGATGAGTTCGATTTTGGGTCAGATCGGACCAGGAAGTTAGGAGTTATGTGCCCTTGAACGTCAAAAATAGCTACTTTTTAACTTGTTAACACTCTAGCATCTACAAATATTGATCAATCAAGACAAAACTTGGACATAATGTTTAAGACTATAAGTTCTCAGATGAGCTCGATTTTGGGTCAGATCGGACCAGGAAGTCAGGAGTTATGTGCCCTTGAACGTCAAAAATAGCTACTTTTTAATTTGTTAACACTCTAGCGTCTACAAATATAGATCAATCAAAACAAAACTTGGACATAATGTTTTAGACCATAAGATCTCGGATGAGTTTGATTTTCAGTGTGATCTGATCAGAAAGACAAGAATTATGTGCCCTTGAATTTGACAAAATTGCCATTTTAGGCTGTTTTTGACCTTGTTTACCCTCTAGAATCTACAATTATAAATCAATCAAGACAAAACTTAGACACAATGTTTGGGACCCTAAGATCTTTGATGAGTTCGTTTTTCAGTCTGATTTTTTTCAGAAAGTTGAGAGTTATGTGCCCTTGAATTTGACAAAATTGCCATTTTCGACTGTTTTTGACCTCGTTTACACTCTAGAATGTACAAATATGAATCAATCAAGACAAAACTTTGACACAATGTTCGGGATTATAAGATCTTTGATCAGTTGGATTTCAGTCTGATCTGATCAGAAAATCAAAAGTTACTTGCCCTTGAATTTGACAAAATTGCCCTTTTCGGCTGTTTTCGACCTTGTTTACACTCTAAAATTTACAATTATTAATCAATCAAGACAAAACTTGGACACAATGTTGGACACCAGAAGATTTCGGATGAGTTTGATTTGACCATAAGTTCGTTTTCAGTCTTAGAGTCGTAAATATTAATTGAATAGATCAAAATTGTGGCTCATATCCTTTTGGTTCAGGTGAGCGATATATAGGACCATCATGGTCCTCTTGTTTTGGTTACCAGGTAGATAAAAAATCGTCATGTAAACATTGAAATAATAAATTGCACATTCACTCACGATTTGTATGGAAGATTTCAGAATTTCTACTTACAGTGGCGACGATGATTATGACGACAAACCGGAAATGGAAAAGATCTCGTTAACGGAGAGCGTCAACCAGTATGAGTCGGACGACGACATCACAGAAGAATATGGAGGTGATTTTGACATGAGCAGCAAATTTAACGAGGACGGTTCATTTATCGGTGTTTACACAGACAAGAAAAACAAGTCGCGGGGAACGAAAGAGGCGACAGTGTAGTCTAGATAGTTAATGGTTTTAACGTTACAGAATTTTTAGGTTCTTATAAAATTTACGTCCATTCGTACAGAGGATACTGATAAAAAAGTGTTCAATCTCATTAAAAATCAGATCCATGGAATTGATTGGACAGGACCAACAACCCATTACCACATATTGATGCTTTTTCAGGCTCAACAACATAAAGGCTTAGGAAAACATTGTGGGAAATGAAGAAATTGCTTGTCACAAGCAATTTCTTCATTTCCCACAATGTTTACTATGCATAATGACCAAAACATGTGAAATATCATTCACATGAAATTTGTCATCTGCAACATCATTAAATTTGGACCTGAGGCTGTCCAAACTTTTACCGTCTGGAAATGGGTTAACCATTTCCCAAACGGCAAAATTTTAGGATGATCAACTTCAAAAGCTGCTGAAGACGACAAAATGGATCTAGATAACGATTCAATTTGTGTTAAAAATAGCAGAGAAAATATTGAGGCAAAAGGAGAAAATGCTGATTATCAGCATTTTCTTCTTTTGTCTCGATATTTTCTCCAAACCATATCTATTAGGGATGTCAAAACCAAGTCTTGTTTGGGAAAGGGTTAAGACAGCCAACATGGATTTGGTTTTAATGAGGTTGTCGAAGTGTTGTGACGTCTTGTGTTAATAAAGTGAAAGACTTTTGAAAAGCTTTTAAAAAGTGTGTAAAACTTTGTAAAATAATATCTGTGTAATATATAATCATGTACAGCAGCAAAAACAAACAGTTTACATTGAAAGAAAGGGAGAGATGAAGGTATCATGAAGCTATCATAATTCATTATATCTGTAACAAAAAATTCGAGCAAGAATTGGGATAGATTTCGTCTTTCTATCTTGAATAGAGCTCTGGAGGACCATAATGTGCTTTATATATATAGTTCACACATTTCATATTCCATAATTAATGAATGAGTCCTCAGTTGAGAAGTAGAAGAGCGGCCTGGCTTACGACCAAGAGGTTCCATGTTAGATCTCAATGTAGTGGAGGTTGTTTTGTGAAATTTTCATTTGCCCACACATTAGGGAGCAAATACTTTTGCTGATGTTCAAACTAAAGCAATAACTTATAAATATGGTAAATTGAAATTTTTGATGGATTGTCAAGGTTTTCTACCCTATGGTATAGAATTTCAAATACTTGTATTTACTCGCATTCAAATTTCATTTGCACTTGCCTTTGATTTTGGACCAGTTTGAAATATTGTTGTTTCAAAATGAGTTGAGTTTCTATGCATCATAAACGGGGTCTCATACTCTACTCATGCATTTAAGAGCCATTTTGAATTGTTACAAGTACATCTTTCCATTGTTTACCCATTCCCAAATGTCAACAATTCAGACTTGCAATTTAACCCTTTCCCAAACAACAAAATTTTATTTTGGTCCAATTCAAAAGCTGCTGCATACGACAAAATGTATGGCAATAAAGATTGGAATTGCGTGTCATTTATTCAGAAAATATTGAGGCAAAAGGAGAAACTGCTGGTTATCAGCAGTTTCTTCTTTTGTCTCAATGTTTTCACAAGCCTATTCTATTAGGGACGTCAAAACCAGGTCTTGTTTGGGAAAGGGTTAAAAGCTGCAGCAGTCAAGAAAATTGATATTGATAAATATAGGATTTGAAGGAAAATATTGAGTCAAAAGAAGAAAATGCTAATTATAGGCTTGCTCATCTATTGCCTCAATGTTTTCCCTAGATCTGCTATGGAAGTCATACCAGGTTTTGTTTGGGAAGAAGTAAAATTGTTCATATGTCATCAAAGAATATTTCACGTCAATCATTATTATGTAATAAAAACATTCAAGCAACCAAGTGCAATTCGTATCACAATAAGTGTGTCATTGTCAAAGAATGAAAGTGTAGTATAGCTCATGATAATTGACACAGCAGAGCATCTCTAGCTAATCGATAGGGATGCTCTGCCAGGTCATTTATCGTGAGGTAAAGTTGGCATCAGATTTGTTTAAATCTTAACCCATTACCCGACAGTAAAATTTTCACTGGTGCAAATTAAGAAGTAGTTCATGTGACTGAAATTTTTACAGTTGTGGTCATTCTGTGTAGAAAAACATCGTTGGAAATGAAGAAATTGCTTGTCACAAGCAATTTCTTCATTTTCAATGATGCTTTTCATAGCCTGTATCTTGTTGGGCGTCAAAAATCGTCATGTGTTAATGGGTGAATAAATGGTTGTTAACATACATTGTTTATTGAGTACAAATAGTTGTTTGCATAGATGTTCAAAATGTTTTTGGTCCAGTTTCACTAACGAGCATTTTTTGCATAGATTAAAATTATAATTCAGCATTTTATTGATCGAGATATATGTCTAGTGTCAATCAGATTGGTTGAAATTATGTTCCAATTTGTGCAAAAAATGTGCAAAATAGCCTTCAGTAAAACGAGCCCCTTGTGAATAAATGAGCCAGGATCTGAAAAATGGGCCTTAAGGTTTACGAACTGAGAATGAAATGCAGAGCCAGAGGTGAAATTTGAAAATTGCCGGTAATTCCTAAACTGTGTTACATTTTCATTCCAAATACAAACATAGGCATTTTGAACGGTTTAGAATTTTGAATTAATGCATAATTATGGAAATATTTGACAAAAATGTTATAAATTACCTCCCTTGCATATGAATATAGAGTAAAAAGATATTTGTAAATTATTTTCTTCTTGAAGCATAATCTTGAAATCTGGCACAGTGAATCAACTTATGTGAAGTGTATTTACAAATGTGTATAATTTGATGCATTTTGTATGGCTAGAAAATGGTGTTTTCATTCTCAGTTCGTAAACCTTAACAACATTTGAGACCAACATGGATCCTGATCAGACTGCTTTTAGGCACAGACTGATATAGAAACAATGTAGGTCTTGTATACCGTAAGGATCCCTTTATCATTCTCTGTAGAAAAACATTGTGGAAAATGAAGAAATTGCTTGTCACAAGCAATTTCTTCATTTCCCACAATGTTTTCCAAAGCTTCTATCTTGTGGGACGGAAAAAAGCGTCATTATGTGGAAATGGGCCAATCATTGTATGAAGTTCATTAATATTGTAAGAAGGCAAATATGTGAACATTCATAGCATAGTTACATTTAAAGTTCTGTCAAATATTATGGCACATGTTTTACAAATTTTACCTATGCAAACAATGGAAAAGCATTCTGAATTTTCAATGCAATTTTGCATGTGTTGGTTCGAATCTTGCAGGTATGGGACTCCTGCAATATTCTCAAGCCATCACATGAAATATAAGAGTAGTTTTGAGATTTGAATTTGCTTTGTTTACATTTGTTGAATTTTGTAAACATGTGCCATAAATATCGAGACTGCAATTAGCCATTTTGTCAAGATAGAGAAAATCTTTA
Source organism: Fragum sueziense (assembly GCA_963680895.1). Classification (NCBI taxonomy): domain Eukaryota; kingdom Metazoa; phylum Mollusca; class Bivalvia; order Cardiida; family Cardiidae; genus Fragum; species Fragum sueziense. The sequence goes on from CAVMGG010000259.1 coordinate 77,244, forward strand.
TACCCCCCACAACGAAGTTATGGGGGGGTATACTGGAATCAGGTTGTCCGTCCGTCCGTCCGTCCGTCTGTCCGTCCGTCCGTCCGTCTGTCCGTCCGTCCGTCCGTCCGTGGACATAATCTTGTGTCCTCTTCTCCTCCCACAGTTTTCGACCAATTTTTCTGAAATTTTATCAGGATGTTTCCTATCACATGAAGTTGTGCACCTGCAATTTTCATGTTGATCCAGTCATTAGTTTCAGAGTTATGCCACTTTGAAGTTTTTAAGGGTGGGGGGGGGGGCATAATCTTGTGTCCTCTTCTCCTCCCTCAGTTTTTGACCAAATTTGCTGAAATTTTATCAGGATGTTTCCTATCATATGAAGTTGTGCACCTGCCATTTTCATCTTGATCCAGTCATTAGTGTTAGAGTTATGCCACTTTGAAGTTTTTAATGGGGGGGGGGGGGGGAGTAGTCAAAATTTATAATTTCGTTTCTGTGTTCTAACTCAAGAACCGTTTGACCTAGGAT
>CAVMGG010000260.1:0-23174 GCA_963680895.1 Fragum sueziense
GTGAGCTATTGTGGTCGCTTTTTGTCCGTCGGCGTCTGTCCGTCTGTCCACAATTTGTTGTTAACACTCTAGCATCCACAAATATTGACCAATCGTAACCAAACTTTAACAAAACATGTATGACCTTAAGTTCTCGGATGAGTTCGATTTTGGGTCAGATCGGACCAGGAAGTCAGGAGTTATGTGCCCTTGAACGTCAAAAATAGCTACTTTTTAACTTGTTAACACTGTAGCATCTACAAATATTGATCAATCAAGACAAAACTTGGACATAATGTTTGAGACCATAAGTTCTCGGATGAGTTCAATTTTGGGTCAGATCGGACCAGGAAGTCAGGAGTTATGTGCCCTTGAACATCAAAAATAGCTAATTTTTAATTTGTTAACACTCTAGCATCTACAAATATTGATCAATCAAGACAAAACTTGGACATAATGTTTTAGACTATAAGATCTCGGATGAGTTCGATTTTCAGTGTGATCTGATCAGAAAGACAAGAATTATGTGCCCTTGAATTTGACAAAATTGCCATTTTAGGCTGTTTTCGACCTTGTTTACCCTCTAGAATCTACAATTATAAATCAATCAAGACAAAACGTAGACACAATGTTTGGGACCCTAAGATCTTTGGTGAGTTCGATTTTCAGTCTGATCTTTTTCAGAAAGTTGAGAGTTATGTGCCCTTGAATTTGACAAAATTGCCATTTTCGGCTGTTTTTGACCTCGTTTACACTCTAGAATGAACAAATATGAATCAATCAAGACAAAACTTTTACACAATGTTGGGGATTATAAGATCTTTGATCATTTGGATTTTCAGTCTGATCTGATCAGAAAATCGAGTGTTACTTGCCCTTGAATTTGACAAATTTCCTTTTTCGGCTGTTTTCGACCTTGTTTACACTCTAAAATTTACAATTATTAATCAATCAAGACAAAACTTGGGCACAATGTTGGGCACTATAAGATCTCGGATGATTTCGATTTTCACAACGTTATTGACCATAAGTTCGTTTTCAGTCTTAAAGTCGTAAATATTAATTGAATTGAACAAAATTGTGGCTCATATCATTTTGGTTCAGGTGAGCGATATATAGGACCATCATGGTCCTCTTGTTTAATACTTGACCAATTTGAATTCGGAATGAAGCAGAGAAGGTGGGAAAATGTCAGGAATAAGCTGGACGTGTTGGATTTTTGAAAAATCTAATGCGTGACGTCTGTCCACATTCTCTGCTTCAAACCGAATTCAAATCGATCAAGTATTTACAAAATGATTGAAGATTTTCTGAAAATATTGTATCACATGATTATATACCAAGGAAATACAGGTTAGAAATTGCGCAATAACTTCTTTATTTCTGCGTCAATTTTCATACGGGTTGTTGCATGTACCTCGTTATACTGAGCTCTTTCCTCACATGTATGACTCATTAGAAAATGCATTGTACTTTTCCCAACCGACCAGGAAAACGATCTGATTTTTTGTCGTTTTTTTCTGGCCGGTTGGGGTCATTTTTGTGAAAAGTAAAAGGATTCAACAAATAAGCCATACATCAGAGGAAAAACAGTTCCTGGGAGATTTCTCGCCTTATCAATAGAAACGGTGGATAATCACGTGATACAATATTTTTTGAAAATCTTCAATAATTTTGTTAATACAGGACCGATTTTAATTCGGTTTGAAGCAGAGAATGTTGGCAGACGTCACGCGTTAGATGGACGTGGTTGATTTTTGAAAAAATCAACTGATAAAAAAGTTATTGAAGATAAACCAAAATTTTGGTTTATCTTCAATAACTTTTATCAGTTGATTTTTGAAAAATCAACCACGTCCATGTTATTTCTGACATTTTTACACCTTCTCTGCTTCAAACCGAATTCAAATTGGTCAAGTAATGACAAAGTTATTGAAGACTATCGGAAATTCCAAGTCACGTGATTATACACCGTGAATAGAGCTCCTTACTAGTCTGCCGCGTATAGAATCTAGACAGACAAGAGCCGTCATAGACATGTTATGCTCCCCGAACAAGTGTTTGTAGCGAAAAAAGATATCATACACTAAGCCCCCCTTTTCCCATGACAGGTTTTTGTCCACGCATTATTTGTATAGAATGGTCTAGAATATCTCAGTTATCAATTAAATAAAAAAAAGTATTCTACACATGAGATGAAGAGAAATTAGAGAACAACTATACTAAAGGAAAAAAGAAACGCAATAAAAAATAAATTTGTTCATACGTTTTGTTTTTGTCTTTCTCAAAATTACCTCAATTCGAGAACTTTTTTCAATGCATAGTAAAACATCATCATTTGACTTTCTAGTGTCAAAATTTCATCAAGGTCACATGTTTTACGTGCCATAAATATGCGTTTAGATGAGAGTGCTTGGGCGTCAACGTTAAATGCGTTCTCGCATGCAATCCACTTTGACGTTAACGATTCCTGGCTGAAATTTGATAGCTGTACTGTCCATGAATAGCATAAACAATTTTTCTCGATAAGAGAATTTTTTTCCGTAGGAAAAATAAGCGAAGGTTATAGTTGTGACGTTAGACGTTGACGACCGCTTTTCGGGCGACCGTCAGTTGTTCCGTTCATTCTAAGACGTTATCTAAAGCAACATTTTGTCAACCAATGTACACCAAAGTCAGCAGCAATTGCAGGTTGAGATGCTCTATTCGTGAACATCACAATTTCTAACGGACGACGTCTTTGAATGAGTCGCAAAATGATATGAGGCGTTAAATCTAAACGAAAATCATTGCATTTTGTCGAGTCGACGTGCATCTACACAAATCAAAAAAGTTTTCTGTAAAGTTTGGATTTTTAAAGGTTTTCATGTGAAAAACGTATAAACGTCTTTTTTGGACGTTATCTCACAAGTAAGACTTGTTCTAACGTAAACACAAAGATCAATATCAAGATAGAGTTCCCTGCAATAATCAGTAACAACTTTGACTCAATAACATTTAAAAATTAAGAGAAATATCAAAAAATAGTTGTTGCGTTACTTCTTTCCTCTAGTATAATATCTACATTAAGGCTCTTTTTCGGGCAGCCTCGAATTAAGAAACGGAGAAAAATGTCACTAGGGATTACCCAATGGAGTTCACATGTGAAGTTTCATTGAATTTGGTCCAGGGGTTGCTGAGATCTCTCCATGGACGGACGGACAGCATGGCGACTATGCTCCTCCGAAAAAAAAAACTTTCGGGTAGCATAATAACCGTAAACCTACAAGAATGGTGATTAGCTGCATATGAGGTATCAAATGGGTCAAAAGTCCTTTCTTAGTGTGCAGATGTTAAAAAGTGCAGGCATATTTTATGCCCACGTATCGAAAGATCGGGAACACATTGTTTTACCGTTGTCTGTCTGTATGTCTGTCATTCCAAAACTTAACATGGAAACTTTACAATGGCCTTTTCTCCAAAAGAGCCATTTTGTGGGGCATTTGTGTTTCGCAAACACAACTTATCTTGATTAAATGTATTTCTAGCCTGCAAGCGTAAATTTTTTTCTGACTAAACCCATGAAAACTCGTTTATGCGTGAGCGCGTAAATAATATGCATGCACGCGTAAAAATACGCGTGCATGCGTATTTTTATGCGCTTGCGTAGAATATCGATTTTAGACCCATTTGGTACATCATAGCTGCAGACTCAGAAATGATGTTGAGGTATTAGTAGTGATACTAAACCACGTGAATCTATGTTAACCCTATCACAAACGTCAAAATATTAGGGTGGTCCAATCATAGGCACTTGGATTCAGGAATTTTAACTGACAAAAATTATAGTCCTATATATTATAAATAATGAAAAGGTCGGACAGCGGCCATTTCCTTTGGGAACGTAACTGAATTTTGTACCCCTAGTTCCAATTTCTTATGAGTGAAACATATCCTGCGAAGGGAACCATGACTGCTTGCGTCATTTCCGCCCCCCCCCAAAAAAAAATGGCCGCTGTCCGACCTTTTCTTTATTTATATACTCCTCACAAAAAGTTAAGCAACAAAGATGCTTTTCTTTCTCAAATGTGTTTTATCACATCTAATGATCTATGTTTTATACAATACAAAGTTGGGGTCTTATTACACAAATTACGTTAAATGATTGGGAAAATCATCAAACAAAAACAAAGTTACAGATCCTCGAAAACCGTCCCGACGAAACAATGGTGCAAAACGTCACTCGCCAGCAGTTCAGATTGTGTAAAAAGTTGTTTTCCGGCCACTTCATGCCACGATCGAGCATCAAGTACCTGGTATGACCCCTACGATGTTCAACACACGCCCGAACACACCTTGGCATCAAGCAGATTAGTCTGTCTAATGTCCGTTGTGGATTGATCCTCCATTCTGTCTGCAAGACCTGTTGCAGTTCATCCAGAGTCTGTGGGCGAACATGCTGACCATAGACACGCCCTCAAAGAATGTCCTATGTATGTTCTATCGAATTAAGGTCTAGAGACGTAGCAGGCCAGTCTATATGTCTGATGTTGTTGGTCCACAGAACTTCAATCACAATTCCAGAACGATAGGGACGGGCATTACCATCCATTAACATTACAGTTGGATCTGTTTACTGTGTCAGAAGGATGATAACAGGCATGATGATCTCGTAATGCACCTTACACCAGTCATTGAACCTCGTCTGATGACAACCAGCTCTGTTCTGTGGCAAACACTGATACCTCTCCAGACCACCAAACTCCCACGTTCATATTGGTCGTGTTCAGCGATGTTACAGTCGGCAAACCGTTCATTACCGTTTCTCCACACACGTGCCATGCCATCATTAGAATCAAGGCAGAATCTTGACGAGTCAGTTAAGAGTTTGTGACGCCAACGAGTGACCCTCAGTTTTGATGATGATGTTCAAATATTAATCTTTGCCGTCGATGTTTTGGAGGAAGTTGGATCCGTTGAAGTGGTATCCTGGACCTTAGACCTTCTGTGTGAAACATGTTCCTCACGGTTTGGATGGAAAGTCTGTTTCCTGACACCCTCTGAAGGTCATTTTCCAGCGATCTGGCCGTTGTAAGCCAGTTCCTACGGACTAAGGTTGCAACATAACGGTCTTCACAAGGTGTTGTTACTCTTACACGACCTGAACGTGGTCTCTCTGACATCTGTCCAGTTTGATTGTATCGGGTTATTGCTCTCCAGTCAATACTGCGACGAAATTTAAAGTGAAAGGCAGCAGTAGTCTTGGTTGCCCCACCCTGTAGCATTCCAACAATTTGATCCACTTCAATTGAAGTCAAGTTAGGTATTGGCATGATTCAAATGTTGATGACATCAAAGTTGTCAAATTGACGCGTTTTAAGCACATACGGAGCTAATGCCAAGTTTGAAATCCGAATATGTGACACATTTTGCATGCATGTTTTGGGGGTGAGTGTATTCTAATCACGTGATAGCTGTTTTTGAGACGATAACATTCAGTATTCTTTTAAGTGTGTTTAAGCATAGATATGGCTGTCCGAATAACAAATCTGTACAAAAATTTCCGCGTGTATAAAAATAATATTGAGAGAATTACTTTTGTTGCTTAACTTTTTGTGAGGAGTATATTATACAATACATGTACTATATTTTTGTAAATTGTTAGAGTTCCTGAATCCAAGTGCCTAGGCTATGGGTCCAATGTGAAAGCTGTCGCAGACGACAAAATAGAGTAAAAGTCTGTTTATGGTAGGCTTATAGCCCAGACAATAATGAGGCAAAAGAAAAAAAAATGCTGATCATGTTATTCAATTTAACTTGTTTTAGCGTCGTCACGAACTGAATTAAATAGTAGACTAAAACCCCAAACTATGCCACTGGCACATAGGCAGAACTTGAGACAGAGCCAGTCCAATAAGACAGAGCCAGCATAAAATGACAGAGCATATCGTCGCTTTTCTGCGAAAACTTCGTATCTGCAGCTTGTTTTAAGCTGCAGATACGTGGTTTTTGCAGAAAAGCAGCGATATCTGTCTTGACCTTTCTTAATACCTGATTTTGATGTCTTAGACCAGAAAGGCATGGGCAAATGTTGAGACAAAGTAAGAATGCTGTGTTTCAGCATTTTCTCGTATTGCTCCCGTATATACACTTAAAACACTTCTAACGCAGCACTTACATTTTTCATCATAATTAAATAAATAATACGGTAACTTTTATGAAATTTTCAGCAAAAATAAATCAACTACGTTTACATCTTTTCTGTAAATTTCATCAAAATCGCTTGATCCCAACATAAAAAATATTTATGTTTTTCACTAAGACTCAAATATGAAAAGTCACAAAACCCCAGGCAATTGCAGAATTCAATAACACCAAAGCAGCGTCACCAAATCATGTAGTCTGGTTCCCGTACCTGAAATCTACTACGGATTTAATTCAGTTATTTACACGAATGGGTACCAGTCTACAAATCATGTACATATCTCGAACCACTGCTTCATAAGATTTGATAACATGCTTTCACGTGCGAAGCAATACTAGAATTCAGTTGCACCTATTTTGTTTACGAATTTGTTAGACCTACCAGACATTAGTTTTTCGCCGTTTTGCTCCAAGAAATTTTCAAAATCTGAAATTTAAAAGGGACGAGTTTAGAATTATCTCGCAAAGATTCATGATCAATTATGCTATATCAATGAGAAGGGGGTGTCTTCGTATCATTTAGGTCCATTACGGACATACAGAATGTTAGCAGAATGTCATACACTAAATGCTGTTGTTACATGAATAACATGAATTTACGTTATCAGCTCGCACAGCTGTTTTGCGACTTTTTGTTTTCTAGTCATATCATATGAACTGTACATTCAATCATTTCTACTCAATGTTTCTTTATGAAAATTACAGATATTATGCAATTGTGAGTGAATTAAATCTGTTGAAATTTTGATGAAAAATGTTTCATTAAATTTCAAGTTATTACCAAAAAGGTAGGCCTAAGTGTTGCGTTAGAAGTGTCTTTAAGTGTATATAGCCAGGATCTGGAAAAGGGTCTAGTAATAAGGCATTTGAGAAAAACATTAATCCTGGTCAACCAGCTTGTGCATACGCACAGGTATCAACGAGACGTCCGCGCTTCCTCTTTTCTTGGGTTCCAATCTAGGGCTTGCCGTCCGATATAAGGCTATTTTTTTTCAGAGGGTGTGTCAGATCCATTTCCATTTGTCTGCAACTTATATTCCTGGTGATAGATATCTGTCCTGTCCTTCGCCTTAACTCAGGATTGACGATCTTTTCTTGTCATCTGATGTGCAAGATCCTTCAGGCGTATAGGGGCCTTGAAAAAGCGACGATATCCTGTCTGTACCTCCTGTTTTGCCGACTACCCTACCTAGATGTCTTCATACCTCGGAAGCTTAGCCGAGAATTTTGTAAGATGTTGAAGCCCAGGGCGGATGGTCGAGTCCATTTGGCGTATTTTGACGCCAAAAAACAGGAAAGCCCTGTGAAAAAATGTGGGAAATGAAGGAATTGCTTATGACAAGCATTTTTTCATTTCCCACAATGTTTTCTATCCAGAGAGACTACATGGGCGGATCTAGAGGGGGGTCGGGGGGGCGGAACCTCCCCCCCCCCCCCCCTGGCATTGGCCAAAAATTAAATTTTGACTATATAATTTAGTGTAATGTTACATATTTATTGCATTTTAAGCCATAATTTGAGCTTGGATCCCCCCCACCACCCTCTGGAAAAAAATCTTGGGCTTGGACCCCCCCTGGAAAAAATTCCTGGATCCGCCTTTGGACTATATATTCTATCTAGAAAGACCAGAAATGTAAAATTGCATTCACTTGACATTGTCGTCTGTAGCATGTTTTCCCAAACGACGTAATTTTCTACTTTTCCAATTTGCAAGGTGTTGCAGACGACAATTTTGAAGTCAGTAACGAAAGGATTGGTGTACAATATAGCACAGAAAATATTGAGACAAAAGGAGAAACTGCTGGTTATAAGCAGTTTCTTCTTTTGTCTCAATGTTTTCCCAAGCCTTTTTTCTGATAGGGACGTCAAAAACAGGTTTTGTTTGGGAAAGGGTTAATTTGGGAGAGTCGAAAACTTTGTCATAGCTAGGGTAATGGTTGCGAGGGTTCCGGGGCATATAGGGGTCTGTTTTTCACAATTTGTCTTGGAAAGACCACTGGGCACATAATTTTGTTGACGCCTCCGCCTAGATACGCGCCTGACTTCCTAGACGTCTTCATACTTCATTGTTCAATGTAATCCGAGTCTTCTCTGATGTAAATGCGCTCTTTGATATTTAAATAGCGAAAAATCAAAATATCAAAGAGCGCATTTACATCAGAGAAGACTCGGATTATGTTCAATGTAGTTTCTCGTGTGTTGGTTTTCTGTAGCGGGTTACTTTTTTACATTCTCCTTTTGCATCCGGGCGTGGAACCGGCAAAGGTGGAGTTCATATCAATTAAAATAATGGCATAATCAAAATTAAAATAGAAACAAAGTCATTTCGGGGACATTTGTGTTTCACAAGCATATGTTTTTTTTTTTTTTTTTTTTTTTCTTCTTCTTCTTCTTTTTTCGTTCTTAAAGGGTTTTCCCTTTTCTTCAAGACAAAATTATGCTGTTCTATACAATATAGCACAGAAAATATTGAGACAAAAGGCGAAAGTCCTGGTTTTCATTTTTTGTATTACATAGGTATGTCAAAACAAGATGTTGTTTGGAAAAGGGTTGAATAATCCCTGATTCTCACCTGAACACTTCTTTTGTAGGCCACACAATTCATACATGCATACCAGATTTTCGCGAGTGAATATTTTCCACAGAAAGACCAAGAGTATAAAATTCCCTTTACTTGCAATAATCGTCGAAATCATCTTTAATTTTTGGTAAAGCCCAAAAGTTTGCCTTCTGCTTCCCAAACACTGACCAATTTTGGTGCATCTAAGAGCTTTCTTTTTTTAAGTTTACGAGCAAGCAGTGTAGGCGCGTCATTGCTGAAATTCCAAAAATTATTTTCAATAGTTTATTATCAAACATGGATAATTTGTCTAGATATATTGCCGCCTGGGAAAGATTTACCTAGAATTTTAGAAGTTCCAGACTCATATTAACCCATTACCAGATCAAAAAGTTTCCCCGTGTTTTTGATGAGGGGGTCAAAAAGCGTCACTATAATTATACTCATGATGAGTTAAACCTATTCATATGAAGGACAAACTTTAGTGGGGTGGTGGTAGGGCATCCTCGGATACCCCGGGGTCTGCTACGCTACATGTATATAGTGTAACAGACCCCGGGGTATCCTAGGATGGTGGTAGGGAAACTTGAATATAGATCTACAAATATACGCCATCTATATTAATAGCTAGTGGAGCTTAGAACTCGAATGGCTACTCTTTTTTAAGCCCCTGTATCGAAATATCGGCGGCATATTGCTTTACTCGAGTACGTCTGTCTGTCCGTCTGCCTGTAATGCCGAGTGACATAATATTAGCATTTTGGGAGCATTAGTGTTTCACAAACACATCTTGTTTGAAAACTGCACGTCGAAGAAAATCCATGGACATTTATTTTATCATATTCCTCGAATAATGGCCTGAAATAAATGCTGGGAAATGTATTGGGAATATTCCCAACCCTTCTATTCCCTCTACTATCCCACTTTTCCGTCCGGTCAGAATCTATCAACATCAAATTTTGACCGCTTTAAATCCAAACGTGTCGACAAGCCATTTTCCTGGTTCCCAAACGCCATAATAGTGGCTTAATCAGATAACAAAATGGATGTTGATCAATTATTAGATCTAGTCTATGATATTTTTTTTCATTAAAAGGTAAAGGTGAATGCTTGTTTATTATAGTATCACCCCTAAATTGAAAAGACCAGTCAGTTTTGGCTTATGAGACACTCTCTTCTGATTGCACAGTACCTCCTGATTCCCCACTCATGACACCGGGCGTCTGGCAGAGATGGGTCTATGGTAACCAATAGTTTAAGTAGCTGGCGGCTCAATAACCGGTCGCATTGATCAGCAATGACCCAGCAGGTCGTTTTCCTTTTTAAGCTATGAAGCGAAAGTATTGGGACGAAAGGAGAAAAAATGTTGGTTATCAACATTAGAATCTATCATTTTCTTTTGGTGCTTCTCAAGCATTTTCCCTAATGGACGTCGATGTCATTTATTGTTTTGAAACACAGGGAATTCTAGCGATTTTTATCTTTTCTTTCTCTGAACCCCCCCCCCCCCCCCAAAAAAAAAAAAGAAAAAAGAAAGAAAAAAAAGCATAATTTGTGTTGGAAAAGGGTTAGATCTACTTCGTCCTAGTTGACCACCCGTGTACAATTATCATGATTATATCCTCGAGATTATCGTGAATTTCGCTCACGCGCCATTATTAAAACTTGTGAATTTGTGTTGACGTCCTTCATATTGCACTCGCCGATGGATGGAACAAGAGATAAGGTGATTATTTTCTTAACTTTTCATTTTGCAGTCTCTAATATTTTAAGGAATATATTTAGCAAATTAATACTGATTTAAACAGATGTAGATTATAAACCCATTTATTTTCTAATCGTCTGCATTATTGGTGTCGTCTCACTCTGTCACAATTTTACAGATTACAGTCTTGAACTTTGAATATTGTTGACTAGTACACTGTTGTAGGCATCGCAATTCTGGAATAAACCCTTTCCCAAACAACAAAATTTTAGTGTGATCCCGTGACAAAATGGATGCTATTCAAGATATAATTTGTGTAAAATATGGCATAGAAAAAATCGATTCAAAAGGAGAAACTGCTGGATATCAGCAGTTTCTTCTTTTGTTTCGATGTTTTCACAAACCCTTTCTTTTTGGGACGTCAAAACCAGGTCTTGTTTGGGAAAGGGTTAATTTGAAATCCCCAGGTTTTGGGCTCATTGTTTCAGGAAAGGGGTTATGATCTAGATAGAAGCCGGGATTTTCATATAAGTAGCAGACATTTCCCGCAAAAACCTGGAATTGACTTGTCCTTGTCACGAGGAAGATTGGGAAAACATTGATGCAAAAGAAGAAAACGCCGATACACAGCATGTTCTCCTTTTGTCTTAATGTTTTCTTTTTTATTTTAATTGTAGTTATTCAGTTATCTGTGGAAGCTTTTAAATCTGAACAGACTACTTTTTTGTCTTTTGTTATTCCATGCACACTAACGTCATTAGATTTGCAGAGATCACGTGCCAGGGTTCTGGTAAAGAACCAAAAGCAGTTTGGAAATAAATCCGCGAATCAAGGTTGGTTATACTTTTATTTCTCCCTTTTTAGCTCGACTTTTCGAAGAAAATGAGAGCTTATACTGTCACCCGGGCGTCGGCGTTGGCATTGGCGTCGGCGTTGGCGTTGCAACAAAGGTTAAAGTTTTTTCAAACATCAATAACTTCCATACTGCAGGGGTTGAAAAATCCACTCGCCCGCTCGCATTGGCGAGTAGAAAATGCCGTAGGACGAGTAGATTTGGGGACGAACTAGTCCGACCTGGCGAGTGCAAATTTAGGACTTGAATCATGCTGATTGAGGGGAAAAAAAAGGATAGAAAAGAAAGTATTTATTTTAAACTTCATATCGGAAACAATAATATTCGCTGTAAATACGACCTTTCCCTGTTTGTGTCGATCAATCCCGTAAGTGAAACTAAACAAGGAAACTAGAGTAAATCTGTGTTACTCATATGCGATGATTTGAGCGAGATCAAAGAGGCCGCAAACACAGTCAATTGATGACGTAGTCATTCCAGTTTCAATATAATCACGTGATTTTTCCGCACCCAAATAAGGTTACGTTTTACTATGATTTGTTTACAAAAGTCGCGCGTGCCAGAAAAGTGCGGGAAAATTGGATGACGCAATGAAAACAAAACGCTATCTACGTAGTAAATACACTGACGTTAGATGGTTTTAACACAGACGCGTTGTCTCTTTCTGTTATGCCGCCTCGCGATTACACAAAGAAATTCTTTCACATTTACCGGGTAGTTGTACATATTAAGGTATAAAGTGACTAATTAAAAACACCACTTTCTAGCCATACGAAATGTATCAAATTACACACACTTGTAAATACACTTTACATAAGTTGATTCACCGTGCTGGATTTCAAGATTAAGCTTCAAGAAGAAAATAATTTACAAATATCATTTTACTCTATATTCATATGCAAGGGAGGTAATTTTGAACATTTTTGTCAAATATTTCCATAAATATGCATTAATTCAAAATTCTAAACCGTACAAAATGCTTATGTTTGTATTTGGAATGGAAATGTAACACAGTTTAGGAATTACTAGCACTTTTCAAATTTTGACGCTGGCTCTTTGGTGCTAATTAGGCCCTTCTTACCTTAAAATGGTGTGCTTACTCGACCATTTCGACAGCTAATCTATCTTTCGAATAAAATAAAAAGTAAGTGTTTACAGTAATGTTAATCGGTGATTGATTTATGGTAAAAGATGGAGTCAAGTCTGAGCCACATTCGATTTATTGACCATCTTTTTTAATAAAATTATTGCCTTATTCGCATAGATGACTTTTGAAGTGGCGATCGCCAGCGCGAGCCCTGTCTGTCATTTATACCGAAGAAACTTTACTTGTAGAGTCAAAGAGTTATGTTATTTGCATAATAATGCATCCGTAAGAGCCAACAGTCTTAAATTTCTTCGTCTTTAAGGGCGAGTTAGGTTGCAGTAAGGGCGAGTAGAAATTCAGAGCTACTAGTCCTACAGGACTAGTAGGTTTGAAGAAATTTTTTAACCCCTGAATACTATCAAAGGGATTCAACCCAAACTTGGAATACTTATTCACCATCACACCCTCTACCTTACTATCGGGGCCCATGACCCTGGCTTCACTATATTTGGAGTTATGCCCCCTTTGTACTTAGCAACTTAGAAAGTCCAGCACTTAGAAAGTCGAGCGCGCTGTCTTCGGACAGCTCTTGTTTAATGGATGCTATTAATTCAGTGCCAAACAACAAAATTTTAAGCTTGTCCAAATTAAAAGCAATTGCAGAGGACATTTTCAATGCCATGATTTTTTGAAATCATATAACTTTTAAGGGTGGAAAACATTGTGGGAAATGGAGAAATTGCTTGTCACAAACAATTTCTTCATTTTCCATAATATTTTCTCAAGCATTGTTTAGAGGTGTCGCTGTGTTATTGGATTAAGTGACATTACAGAATTAGTTTCTGATAGAAGTCATTTTTTTTAACAATGTGGATAATGAAGAAAGTGTTTTTGAAATATTTTTTTTCATTTCCCACAAGGTTTTCTCCCACAAATACACCCAGGTAGGATTCCATTTCATAGCTCTGTAATACTTTTTTTAAATTCTGAATTTTGAAATTTTGCTATTCGATAATGGCTAAGTGAAATCACAGAATCCGTTTACAATAGTATTTATTTCATAATCCTTTAATTTGTAGAATTTTTTTTTTTTTCAAAAGATGGTAATTTTGTTTGAGGAAAGATAAAAACTAATACTACATATCGGGAATGGAAACTTTTAGAGTAAAGGAAAAAAATGCTCATTATCAGCAATATTTGCTTGTCTCCAAAAACTTCTTAAATAGACATGTTTAGACTTTTGCTGTTTGAGAAAAGCTTTATTAGTTTCTGTACATAGGTCGGATAAATACTAGTAGTAAAATAGGTGTATACTTAGGAATAGTGCAAGTATGAAATTAGGGGGCCCCCATACTTGCGCCATTTAGAAATTAGTACTGTTTTAGTAGATAAAACCATGGGTAAAAATAACCGCTGTTTTACTCATGTTAGATAAGTTTAAGTAGTCTTGAGGCATTTCTCAAACAAGTCATAGTTTTTGATTGGATAGATTTTCACTTGCAATGCTTTAAGAAAAGAAAATATTCTGATAACTACCATTATTTCCTTTCCTCTCAAAGTTCCTCTGCTATAAAAATGTTTATATATTTCTGCATTTGGATCAATTTTGTGTTATATGCATCACATATTAATTGGAAGTTACACATTTGTCGTTTATTTAGATGTTTTTTATTATACTGGTAGGACATTGTCGCTTTTCAATGAAAACCTCGTAACTGCAGCTTGTTTAAAGCTGCAGTTACGAGGTTTTTGTTGAAAAGCAGCGACATACATGATACTGATAGGAAATTGTTTATTTTTATACGCCTGTTTGGAAAGATCGAGGGTATATCGTTTTACTTGTGTCCGTCTGTCCATCCATCTGTCTGTCCGAATAATTAACATTGGCCGTTTCTCGGGCATTTGTGTTTCACGAACACATCATTTTTCCAAATTAATTCATCTACCTTTGAACAATTACTTTGATTTGTTTCTTATTTTGCCTCAATATTTTCTGTGCAATTTTATTCACAAGTACTATCTTTCACTTCCATTTTGCAATCTGAAAATTTTGTTCTTTAGTTTTACCATTTGGAAAAGGGTAAATAGAAACATCTTAGGAAAACGCTGAGCTGTATTTGTTTTCTATCTGAAGGTTTATATTTGAATATTGTTCACATCTTATTCTATATATCCAAATCTGTTTTAGGGTCTAAAGTTACCAATGGATCTACCATGTGAATGTGGCAGCAAAAGGGAGTATTCAGGACCATCTGTATGTAGAAAATGGGTTATTCTTACCCGTTGATTTATTTACATTTCTCACCGTTGCTTTCCCAAAAGTAGACAAGGTTTTGATAAGTTTTTCAGACAAGCTTTGGAAAATATTGAGACAAAGAGAAATAACTGAAACGGCATTTTCTCCTTTTGTCTCAATATTTCCTTTGCAATAATTCTATTCTCATCATTATCCATTTCAGCATCTGCCTCTGTTCATATTGTGTTACTCATGTCTGTCTGTCTGTGCCTCTGTCTGTTTGTCTGAAAATTAGACATTGGCCCTTTCTCTAAAAGTATGCCATTTTGGAGCATTGATGTTACACAAGAACATGTTTTATGTGGGAAAGGTTTAATTAACAGCTTTGGAAAACATTGAGTCAAAAGGAGAAACACTGATCAGCAGCATTTCATTGCTTTTCAACAAAAAACTCGTAACTGCAGCTTAAAAAATCTGCAGTTAAAAGTTTTTTGATGAAAAGCGACAGTTTTCACCTTTAGTCTTAATGTTTACAAAGTTGAATATTGTCCACAAATTTTATTCTTTATCCAAATCTATTTTAGGGTTTGTAGTTACTGTTGGATCTACCATGTGAATGTGCCAGCAAAAGCAAGTATTTATGACCAACTGTAAGTAGAAATTGGTTTATTCTTACCCATATTGATCCATTTTCCCTAAACATGGATTCCTGCTGTTTCTCATACAAATACTACCACAACATCCTAACCAAGCCTCCAGCTGCTCCTCCTCATAGGTTAACTATTATCAAACCATTGATGGGTGACATTTTTGTCAGAAAGAATATTTGCCATGGCCGGGGATCATGCCAAGGACCACTCGAGTGAGAGGCAGATGCGCTACCAACTGCGCTATGGCTGTGGCACATCATATGGGAAAAGGTTAATTTTCTCATTTTTAGCTCCACTGGCCGAAGGCCAGCGAGCTATTGTCATGGCGGTGTGTCCGTCGTGCGTGCGTCCGTGCGTCCGTGCGTCCGTTAACTTTTTCTTTAAAAATCTTCTCCTCTCAAACCAGTGGGCCAATTTTGACCAAACTTTGCAGGAATGTTCCTTGGGTGACCCTTTACTTAAATTGTTCAAAGAATTTTGATTGGTCCATAAATGTGGGCGTGGCAGGGCGGGGCCTATCAGACTTAGAGAAATCACAAAATAATTCTTTAAAAATCAACCATTTGGCCAACTTTGACCAAACTTGGCAGAAATGTACCTTGGGTGACTCTTTACTTAACTTGTCAGTGAAATTTTGATTGGCCTATAAATGTGGGCGTGGCAGGGCGGAGCTTATCAAATTTTGAGAAATCACAAAATAATTCTTTGAAAATCTTCTCCTCTCAAACCAGTTGGTCAATTTTGACCAAACTTTGAAGGAATGTTCCTTAGGTGACCCTATACTAAAATTGTTTAAAGAACTTTGATTGGTCCATAAATGTGGGCGTGGCAGGGCGGGGCTTATCAGACTTAGAGAAATCACAAAATAATTCTTTAAAAATCAACCATTCGGCCAATTTTGACCAAACTTGGCAGAAATGTACATCGGGTGACCCTTTACTTAGATTGTTCAAAGAATTTTGATTGGTCCATAAATGTGGGCGTGGCAGGGAGGGGCTTATCAGACTTAGAGAAATCACAAAATAATTCTTTAAAAATCAACCATTTGGCCAACTTTGACCAAACTTGGCAGAAATGTACCTTGGGTGACTCTTTACTTAACTTGTCAGCGAAATTTTGATTGGTCTATAAATGTGGGTGTGGCAGGGCGGGGCTTATCAAATTTCGAGAAATCACAAAATAATTCTTTGAAAATCTTCTCCTCTCAAACCAGTTGGTCAATTTTGACCAAACTTTGAAGGAATGTTCCTTAGGTGACCCTATACTTAAATTGTTTAAAGAACTTTGATTGCTCCATAAATGTGGGCGTGGCCAGGCTGGGCTTATCAGACTTAGAGAAATCACAAAATAATTCTTTAAAAATCTACCATTCGGCCAATTTTGACCAAAATTGGCAGAAATGTACATCGGGTGAGTCTTTACTTAACTTGTTCGTGAAATTTTTATTAGTCCATAAATTTGAGTGTGGCAGGGCCGGGCTTATCTGACTTAGAAAAATCACAAAATAATTGTTAAATTCTTTAAAAATCAACGATTGGGCCAATTTCAATTAAACTTGGTAGAAATGCACCTTAAGTGACCCTATACTTAACTTGTTCATGAAATTTTGATTGGTCCATAAATGTGGGCATTGCAGGGCGTGGCTTATCAGAATGGGAGAAATCACGAGAAATTCTTAAAATCAACCATACTTTGTTACTTTCGACCATACTTTGTTATTCAATAATACTTTGTTAGTAAAATTTTAATTGGTCTATAAATTTGGGTGCGGCAGGGTAGGGCTTATCAGAATATGACAAACCATGAAAAAGTTCTTTAATTAAACATAAATCTTTATTAGGTCAAATCTTAGAAAAACCTTGTATGCCCTTCAGAGGTCATATTTTCTGCCCAGTCAATCTGAAAAGAGGTCAGAGTGATTGTTTTGATGAAATCATTGAAGGATTGAAATTGGGTCACTGGGGTTGAAAACTAGGTCAAGCGGTCAAATGTTAGAAAAAAACTGTTTTTTGTCCAAAAATGGGTGCATGGCAGGATGGGGCTTATCAGAAATCATTAGAAAATTTTTCATTGATTGCCGCTTCTGTAATCACTGGACATATTATGAGTGTACTTTGCCAGAATGTTCCTTAGGTGACTTTTTGCAATTTTTTTATTTTTACTTTGAATTTTCAAATTTTCAAAACATCTCCAAGACCATTTTTTATTTGAGACACCCTTCTTAGAACTTTTGTGTTGAATTTTAGTCACATGAAAATCAATTCAACGTTCATTAACCCTTTCCCTAACAAGACCATGTTTTCATGTCTCTGAAGGAATTTAGTGTCAGAAAACTTTGAAAGAAAAAACAAAATGCTGATTATTAGCACTTGCTCCTTTTCCTTCAGTATTTTCTGTTCTGTAATGTTCACAAATTCCATATAGTTTTGTAACCCAATTCATCACCTGCAGTAGCTGTCAAATCTTGACAGTCTGAATTTTTATCGTTTGAGAAAAGAGAAAATGCACTAAACAGTGGATTCTTTTTAACTGCAATGTCTATTTGTCAAGATAATTATTGCAATTAACAGAAAAAAGCTAAAAAGGGAGTATATTGTTCTCAAAATTTTAAGTTTTTGCAGACAGGAAATTGCTAATTTGCAATGAATGTCTTATAACAGGATTATATAATTATTAAGAGTCCACTGTTTAACCCATTACCACACAGTGACGCCTTTCAACACCCTGCAAGATAAAGGCTTTTGAAAACATTGTGGAAAATGAAGAAATTGCTTGTGATAAGCAATTTTTTTCATTTTCCACAATATTTTCTGAACAAAAAAACACCAAAAAATTTAAAATTCCATGCACTTGATATTGCGGTCTGCAACACCTTTCAAATTGGAAGAGTTTGGAAAATGGTTAAGTTTGATGCCAAAATGTGATATACTCTTTTTCTCATTTCAGACCCTCTTGACCCGTGACAAGTGTTTGTGTTAATGAAGAAAAAAAAACAACAGTTTATGATTATTATGAAGAATGATTGATAATTTGTAACCCATACTTTGTTAAATTCTATTTAAATCAAAAGTTTAGATAGACTTTGTTCTTTAGGGGCTATTGCAGACGTTAACCTATACCAGGTAAGTGTGCTGGTGACCAAAACATGCTGCAGGAATCTTTTGAGTATGTAGGATTGTGTATTTCAAAGACAGTTGTTATTTGCTTTCTTTGAATTGCATACATGATTATCACCAGTTATGAAGAGGGCCTCTTTTTGGGATAACCGCCTTGTTTATCACAAAAAATAGTTTACCACTTTCATAGAAAGTGGAAATTATTTTCTATCAATTTAACAGAGATACACATTTATTTAAGTTTTGGAAATGATATTTCAACAATAAACTGAATTTGATTTTCTAGTCTTTAGTAATGTACAGTGTCATGCCAATATTTAAATTATTATAACGTTTTGAACAAATTTAGATTTAAATCTCAAAACTAAACACACAGTGAATAATTTAGAATTGCTAATCGCAATTACTTCCAGATCTTTTACATAGGTTAGCAAAATAACATGATTTCTATTGTTTTACTCCTGTCTGTCTGTCAGAAAACTTAACATTTTGCATTTTCTCCAAAAGTGTTTGACAAACAAAGCTGAAATTTGGTATCTAACTTCCTTTCAATGATATCTATATGTTCCATGTAACCCTTATCAACTCTTAATTAAAAAACTTAACATTGTAGAAAAATAGCCATTTCGGGCATTCATGTTTCACAAACACATCTTGTCTTTCAAGAAACTTACATTTTGTCACTCAACTATTCTATCAATCATGATTTCAACAACTGTTCTTATTTATTTCAGACAAATTTAT
This sequence comes from Fragum sueziense, assembly GCA_963680895.1. Lineage (NCBI taxonomy): Eukaryota > Metazoa > Mollusca > Bivalvia > Cardiida > Cardiidae > Fragum > Fragum sueziense. Next base: position 19,114 of record CAVMGG010000260.1, read on the forward strand.
CAATATTACAAAAAGACTTACCGTAATATCACTTGGAACATTTGTGAACTTTTATTATTATTTCCAAAATTGGAAATGTTATACACATTTTTATGATTCTTGTGTGGAACAGTGAATTGTGAACACTTTAATAGTGAACATTTTTTTATGATTTTTGTGCAACACTGATTTAATTCTAAATACAGTTTTGTGATTTTTATGTAGCTGTGAGTTCATTGTGACAGTGAATTGGAGTATATATTGGAATTATTGTGAACATAAGTTCTACCCTATGTGACTTAAGGTTGTGTACCTTAATATAGATCACTTTGTGTTGATTGCTGAAAGATATAGAGTACAGTGTGACGAAGTTAAAGAAAAGAGATACAGAGGAAAAAGGGACTTGGATTTACCATTGATTTATCCGTTTAATGTAAGAACTGGCTTTTTATTACTTTCTCTTGAATTTTTACACTATCTGCACCTAAAGATCAGAAAGGGATCAATATAAAATCTGGTCTGTCCATTAGTTTGTCTGTTTTTTCCTTGTAAGTTAGAAATTAAGATGTAGTGCTCAAATTTGATATTAAAACAGTTCATAATTCATTGGTATGAATCCCTTAATAACATTGTTAAAGTGACTTATCAAGGTCAAAACGATACATGCTTGCAAATTTACACTTCATACACATGTAGCAGCTTTTATGGTCCAGGGCCCTGTTTTTCTTATGATTTTATGAACATTTCAATTCATTTGTAAAACAGGGTCCTGGTCATCAGACAATGTCAAAAGTTGTCTTTGAATGTCTGGAAAATTTGCCATTTTAGTTTATATTTTCTAATTGCAGAAGGAAAATGCCTCGCAAGAAGAATTGGCGAATGAGTAGAGCCAGAAGAGATGTACTCACGAAAACCACAGCTGATTTAACGGGTGTCTTTGAACTATCAGATGGGGGCCTATCCCACCCTTTACCTTCATCTGTTTTGGATGAAACAGATGTAAGGCCATCTGTGTCTATGGAGGGCGTCTTTGGAATATCAGATGGGGGACTTGCCCACCCACAAAAACCATCTGTGTCTATGGAGGGCGTCTTTGGAATATCAGATGGGGGACTTGCCCACCCACAAAAACCATCTGTGTCTGGAATTTGTTCTGAAACTGTTCTTGATACTGTTCTTGATACTGTTCTTGATACTGTTCTTGATACTGTTCTTGATACTGTTCTTGATACTGTTCTTGATACTGTTCATGATACTTTACCAAATACTGCAGATGATATACTTACTGACACTGTTATTGATGCTAGTGCTGATGGTAATACTGTTCTTGCTACTGAAGTTGTTGCTGAAGATACAGAATCCAACACAATGATTTTCGGAACTTTTCATCAAGGTAATCAAATGTTTGACCCATCCTCTCGAAATCTACAATGTACAGCCAATGCCTTATGCTCGATGATATACACAGAGCTTAGACATCTGCCATCTTCACAAAATCTAGATGAAATTCTAATAGAAGGAGATAGATTACATAGAGAAATAGTGATTGGACTGAAAGCGAGGAATGACTTTCAAAGCTTGCTTTTGAATTTGGAAGAGATCCCAGGTTCTGTAACTGCATTTGATAGACATGTTTCTATTGTGAGAGGAAATATTTTATCTGGTGTATTTATTCAAAGTTCTATCAACACTCATATGTCATCACTTCACAGTTGTTTGAAGGAAGCATTTCACACAACTTCTTATCTTTTATTTATCATTGGTTCAGTTTGTTCTGCAATTTTCAGGCAGGATGGTAGATATTGTTTATTTGATTCTCATTCACATGGTGTTGATGGATTGGTAGATGATGATGGAAGATCATTATTAGCTTCTTTTCTTTCAATAGATGATTTGGTAATGTTCATGTATGCAATGTATCAAAGTATGAACATCGATCTAAATGAACAATTTGACATGATGCCAATTAGATTTGTTATAGGAGAAAAAATCCATGAATCTGAATCCAAGAAAAATGAAATTGAATTTACAAATTGTCCACCTGAGAAATTATCTTTGATTGACATATATTTCAAGGATCAAGCAGAGAGACAAAAGCGCAAACAAGAAGTTAGGTCAGATTATGAAATTGTACACGAACGTAAAAGATTAAAAAGAAATGAATATATGAAAAGTTATATGAGGAAAATTAGGCAGGATCCTGAAAGACAATCTAAGGAAAGATTAGTGGCTAGTATTTCAAAGAGAAAGGCAAGAAAAAATCCAGAAAGGCAAGTCAAGGAACAGACTATGACTAGTATTTCAATGAAAAAAGCAAGACAAAATCCAGAAAGGCAAGTCAAGGAACGGACTATGACTAGTATTTCAAAGAAAAAGGCAAGACAAGATTCAGAGAGGCAAGTCAAGGAACGGACTATGACTAATACTTCAATGAAAAAAGCAAGAAAAAATCCTGAAAGGCAAGTCAAGGAACGGACAATGACAAATATTTCAAAGAAAAAAGCAAGAGAAAATCCAGAAAGGCAAGTCAAAGAAAGGTCAATGACAAAGGGTTCTATGCAAAAAGTTAGACAAAATGAGGAAAGAAAGAAGAAAGAAAGAATGTTAACTCTTAAATCAATGCACAAGTGCCGCTCTAGTAAATTGTATAAAGATTCAGAAAGGATGAAAAAACAGAATAAACGTTCATCAAGATTCAATATGATAGTAGAAAATGAAAGAAATAAGACTAAGCGCCAGAGTCTAAGGTCTAATTTAGATTATAAAATTAAGGAAAAGAGCTACAAAAGTTCAAAGCGATATGGTTCCAGCTTAGACGACTGCATTGAAAAATTTAAGAAGAATGTTTCAAAAGGCCCTGTTTATGTTTGTTCATGCTGTAACCAAACATGGTTTAAACATTCTGTTGTGTTATTCAACAAACTAAATTCTAAATGCTCTTCTGATGCAGTTAAAAAATTTTCTACAAATTACATCTCTGTTGATGATTGTGAATGGCTGTGTAAAACATGCTATGAAAAAATTAAACTTAACAAAGTCCCTCCAATGTCTGTTTTCAATCAAAATGCATTTCCTGTACTGCCAAAGGAACTGAATTTACATCAGCTAGAGGAAAGATTAGTTTCTTTGAGAATCCCATTTATGCAGATTAGAGAATTACCAAGAGGAGGTCAGTTGTCCATCAAAGGGAATGTTGTCAATGTCCCGGTTGACATTCAGCCTGTTATACACAGTTTACCAAGAACATTAGATAGTCACTATACAATACCTGTTAAACTTAAGAAGAAACTTTCATATAATAAATGTGATTTCACTGAAAATATTAGACCTCTGCATGTTTTAAGTGCTCTTCATTGGTTAGTGAACCATAGTGTACTGTATAAAGAATCTGGTGTTAAAGTAGATGATGACTGGATGCAATCAATTACTTCAGATTGTAGTGATACAGTAAAAGAGTTCTTTGGAATGACAGGTGAAAGCGTAAGTGAAGAATTAGATTGTAATGATGATGTGAATTATGACTCTGATCACTTTAGTGAAGTTGACGAGACAGAAAAGGTTATTGGTAATAGTGACACTATGCTGGATGCTGCAGACCCAAATAAAGACAACGCTTATACTTTTGCTCCAGGTGAGGGTCAAACACCACTCAGCCTTTATCAAGATCCTGATGCAGAATATTTGTCTTTTCCTACAATTTTCTGTGGACAGAGAAGAAGTCCAAATGATAAAAAACATGTTCACATTCACTATAGTGATACATGCAAGCTAGAACTGAGGCATATTGATCGCAGAGTAGCATCAAATATTCCCAATATCTTCTTTAAGTTAAAGAAAGTTCAACTGAAACAAATTTCTGATAAAGTCCATCTTGCTTTGCGTAGATGTAAAACAGAAGGTAAAACATTTACTGCCTCACAAATGCTTGATACAAATCATCTTAAAGGTGTTGTGAGATTGGATGAGGGATTTTATATTTTCAGAAGTTTAAGGAATTCACCACCATATTTTGAAGCCCGTAAAAAAGATGTTTTTGCAATGATTAGACAACTAGGATTACCTACTTGGTTTACATCTCTTTC